>PPHD01009765.1:0-20298 GCA_002909625.1 Bambusicola thoracicus | reverse complement strand
AAAAAGACCAACAATTAAAGACTATTAAAAAAAAAATTCCCATGGATTACTGAATGACAAAAATTACCACAAAATTAGAGAACCCAGTTTAAACATCATAAAATCATTCAAGGTTAAAAAGTCACTTACAGCCATGAAGTCCAACCATCACCTAACATTATGAAATCTATCACTAAATCGTGTCTCTAAGCACCACATCCACATACCTTTTAAAATACCTCAGGGATGAGAACACCACCACTTTCATGGGCAGCCTGTTCTAATGCCTGACCGCCCTTTCTGCGAATAAACTCTTCTTGACATCCAATCTAAACCTTCTGTGGGGCAACTGGAGACTGTTCCTTCATGCCCTATCACTTGTCACTCAAGAAAAGAGACCAACACCCTCCTCACTGCTGCCTCCTTTCAGGTAGTCACAGAAAGCAATGTGGCTCCTTTTCTCCAGACTACACAAGCCTACACAATGCTCTTAGCTTTTCTTTGTATGTCTTGTTTTCTAGTTACTTTATAAGCTTTGTTGCTCTTTACACATGCTCAAGTAACTCAATAAATTTCTTGTAATGAGAGGCCCAAAGCTTGATGTGCAGTCTCACCAGTGCTGAGTACAGAGCGATGATCACCTCTCTGATTCTGCTAACTCTGCTATTTTTGGTGCGCTAAGCAAAATACCCATATAAAGTGTGGGAGGGGTTGTATGATGAACATTCTCCCTGAAACAATGTGCAACAGTATAAATAGACAAAAGTAATTCAAGACCACAGATGTCAAATGATTTGGACTTCAGTCATTCATCAAAAGATAATGGGCAGGAAAGATTTCCTCTTTAAACAACCAGATGGTCCTGGACTGAAATAATTGAACCAAAAACTTCTGATGACAACTCAGCTTCTAGCCTCCAGGAAGAAAGAAAGAGAGAAGGGGGAGGGGTGGGGGGGTGGAAAGCTTACTGGCTGACCTCAGTGCAGAACTGCCATACACCTAGGATATGGATAACGTTGCTGAACAGTGCTTGATATATGACTACTTCCCCAAAGTAAGAAGCATTCCCCGGAAAATAAAAAATTCTCAGCAAGCAATGTATCTGCTTTTCTCCACTCAGGCACATACACCTTCTTTAAATAAATAGATGCTTTCACAACTAAATAATAATATGCACTCATTCTCATTTGCTTAGAAACCTTTGCTAACACAAGGATATCTTCTGTGGCTAGTAAACCAATCTACCGTATTATCACGTAGCATTCAGTGAAACATCCAGCAGGAACTTCAAAAACCTTCACAATAATTAATCCCTTCTATAAATTACATGTCAGGACAGATTGTATGCTCCAAAATTCCCTCTCTTCAGTTGAAACATGGGTGTTTACAGTCTCACAAATAATATGCTTTACTTAGTCATTTTATACAGGATAAATCAGGCTTACACGATCGAAAATGGCAGAAGCAAGGTATTTGCTCTTAAAATAATTACAAAAATCCATATGCTTAATGGCTTTGATTCTTTTCAGCCTGTTCATAAACAGAGTAACACTTGAATTTCCAAAAATACTGACTTCCTACTTTTTCAGAACACTATTTTGAAAGGAATTTCCAATTTAATTCTGGCTCTTTACAATGCTTTCAAAGATCACTTTGTTGTGATAAAGGGAAAACCAGAAAAATTAGGTCTGTCATACACTCGTGAGCCTACAGCAAAGAATTACCTATACTGAAGAAGCTGGTTTAGTAAATGTGAATAAATAAGAACTTCACATTTTTCTCCTCCTAAGCACAACAATGTATAGAAAAGAACACATAGCCTTGAAAATTCCCCTTACATTGATAATTCACTCTATTTTACCAAATAAAAGAGAGACTGACCAGGGAACAGAGAGCCATACAGCAGGGCAGCCAGTGCATGAGCCCTGACTTCCTCTGCACTCTTAAATCAGTCACAAGCAGAGGTCCTAATTTACAGGCAGAAGTCAGCCCACAATAAAAACTGAAAAGGTGGAAACACAAAACCCCCCCTGTAGGCACACTTTACAGTAATAGGGAAGGATCTTCTGCTCTAACCAAACTGAGATTCTCCTTGTTTACTTTTGCCTATAACATGTGAATTCAAACCAGCACCACAGCCATTATACATACTGAAATGTGATGGTGGCTTTAATATGATTTACAAAAGCAACAAGGAAACTGCTGATATACAAGAAAAACAACTGCATTTTAATATTTGTGCTTTTTCTCTTAGAACTTGGAATTTAGTTGATAAGACTTAAAAACATTAACTGGCATAACCATGCCATTGTACTGAGTATACATACATACCTATTTATGCAATTACATCATTAAGCTTGTGTGCTTAGATGTAATAGGATCATCAGTACTCCATTTCTATTTGTGTTCTAACTGATTGAGCATTAGAAAATTCAACTAAAATGTAAACAAATTAAATGTCTAATAATTACAGATGGAAAGGAAAGATCAGTTTCCACTTCATATTACGTCATTTGATTATTGACATACTATTCAGAGAAAACGATGCAAATCATACTATCACAGAAGCACAGAATATTGTGAGGTGGAAAGGATTCACAAGGATCATCTACTCCTGGCTCCACACAGCACCACTGGAAATCCACACCCTGTGCCTGGGAACACTGTCCAAACACTTCCTGAACTCTGACACCTGGGGCTATGCCCGCTCCTCTGGGCAGGCTGTTCCATTCCCAACACCCTCTGGTGCAGACCCTGTCCCTAGCCCCCAGCTGTCCCTCCCCTGACACAGCTCCATGCCGTTCCCTCGGGCCCTGTCACTGTCACTGAGAGCGGAGCTCAGCGCTGCCCCTCCGCTCCCTGTGAGGAACTGCAGCCGTCATCAAGCCTACCCTCAGCCTGCCCTGCTCTGGGCTGAACAGACTCAGGGACCTCAGCCTGTCCTCACATACCTTGCCCTCAGACCTTTTACCATCTTTATAGCCATCCTTTGGATGCTCTCGGATAATTTTATGTCCTTCTATTGTGGCACCCAGCGCTGGAGGTGAAGCCACACAGCACAGAGCAGACAGCCTCTCCCCTCACCCACTGGCAGTGCTGGGCCTGGTGCAGCCCAGGTTCAGTTGGCCCTCTGGACTGCCAGAGGCACACTGCTGGCTCATGTTCCACTTGCTTTCAACCAGAGCTCCCAGATCCCTGTCCACAGGGCTGCTCTCCAGCCTCCCCTCTCCCAGTCTGTACATATAGTTAGGGTCGTCCATCCCTGGTGCAGACTCTGGCACTTGCTCTTTTTTAAACTTCATGTGGTTGGTGTTTGCCCAGCACCCTAATTATGGCTAGCAACTATGAATTACTGACTTCTGATGATAATGGGATAGTTTATAACTTTGCCTTTTTCCTTCACTGTGGTCTTAACACCACCACCACAGCAAACTCCCGTTCATTGTTTATTTGCATCACACTTTGTTATAGTACATAAAGCAAACAGCTTCAGTGTGCTGACTGCTTGCAAAAGGCTGTCTTCATGAGAACGATGCAGCCTCATACAAATTATTTTTTTGGTCTGACAAGGTATCAGAGTTGTTACATAAAATTAACTTCCAAAGCTGACTGTGATGCTCATGTGATTTTGAGAGCACATTCTCAGTCTCTCATAAAACCAGTACTGACTGTAATATCTGTAACAGTTTTTTAAAAAGCAGCTGCTGTTCTTGCCCAAACTTCAAGAGTATCAGTGCTTCTACAACAGAAGACATGGATACAACATCCCAAATCTCTTTTCTATTAAATCTGTAAGAGCAGGCTCAGTAACTACTTCCATTATACTTACAACACAACACAAAGTCATTTTTTCAAGAAAATGGCCCCAGTCATTGTAAATGTAATAAAATTATATGCAAGTACATAGATTTCAGAGCTACTATTTTTAAGTTTTATGCATAAGCAGTTCCAGATTCCAAGCAATATTTGGGAAACAGTGGTGATTGCTATACAGAATCATAGAATGGTTTTGATTGGAAGGGACCTTTAAGATCACCTAGTTCCAATGACCCTGCTATAGGCAGGGACACCTCCCACTAGACCAGGTTGTTCAAAGCCCCATCCAGCCTGGCCTTGAATGCTTCCAGAGAGGGGGCATCCACAAACTCACTGGGCAGACTGTTCCAGTGTCTCACCACCTACACAGAAAAGAATTTCTTTCTGATATCCAGTCTAAATCTACCCTCTTCCAGTTTAAAAACATTTCCCCTCACTACCTGCCCTTAGAAAGGGTCCCTCCCCAACTTTCCTGTGGGCCCCCTTCAGGTACTGGAAGACTGCTATAAGGTCTCCTCAGAGCCTTCTCCTCTCCAGACTGAACAGCCCCAGCTCTCTCAGCCTGTCCTCATAGTGCTCCAGCCCTCTGATCACCTTTGTGGCCCTCCTCTGGGCCTGCTCCAACAACTCCATGTCATTCTTGTGACCCCTCCAAGTGGGGTCTCACAAGAGCAGCGTAGAGGGGCAGTCACCTCCCTCGACCTGCTGGTCACACTTGATACAACCCAGGATGCAGCTGGCCTTCTGGGCTGCAAGCATATATTGCCAGCTCATCAATCAACACTCCCAAATCCATCTCCTCAGGGGTGCCCTCAAGCCATTCTCTGCCCAACCTCCATCTGTGCTTGAGATCACCTCAACCCAGATACAGGACTTTGTACTTTGCCTTGCTGAACTTCACGAAGTTGGCATGAGCCCACCTCTGAAGCCTGCCCAGGTTTCTCTGGATAGCATTCCTTCCCTCTACCCTGTCAGTTACACCACTCAGCTTGGTGTCATCTGCAAACTTACTGAGGGTGCACTCGACCCACTGTCCATGTCACCTACAAAGATGTTAAATAATACCAGCGCTAACACTGATCCCTGAGGACTGCCACTAGTCATTGTTCTCTACTTGGACAATGAGCCGTTGACTGCAACTCTCTGAGTGCGACCATCCAGCCAATTCTTATCCAGTGAGTGGTCCATCTGTCAAATCAATTTTTCTCCAATTTGATGACCAGGACGTCATGTAGGACAGTATCAAACACTTTGCACAAGTCCACGTAGATGACATCAGTTGCTCATGTAAACAGTGTACATTCTATAGAACCTAAATCATATTTATTTCACTGCATTCAGACCATCCAGTTGGTCTGTTCACCTTAATGCACTTTGGAGGATTTCTGGAAAAGGCGCTAACCAATTTTCCAAATTAAAATCTCTATACATTAATGTCTGTCTTCGCTTTCCACCCCGAGCTTTTGAAGTTTCACACTTGAAAACTTTGCTCCTTCTCCTGCAGGATGTTTTGCATTAAAGATTTGTTTTTAACTGATGTCACTAATTGTTTAAGCAAATAATAGCTGTGCACACCTTAATCTAAATAGACAAATTTTGTGTTTTACATATCATTCATGGTAAACCTTTGACAGAAGATGATACAAGCTATAACCCTTTTCTCCAGCAACACGTATTAGCTGTAAAGCAGTACACATTTATTCTAGCTTCTCTAGTAACCCCTTTTATTTAGAAGCTGGACAAGGCATGACCCATCCAGTTAGTTACACGCCAATGTAACTGGTGTCAGTGCATTCTGAAGTATTTGAACTTCAGTGCATGCTTTGCAGTTAACTAACATGCAATCTGTCAAGTAGTCTAGTTATAAATGATGAAAAAAGAAACACTTTTAAAATACTCAAAGTGTTTTATATACAACGAAAGGTATATATATCTGCATTTCCCATTCATACTTGTCTGGTGTCGGCAATAAGGACAGCACTATGCATATGCTTCTCATTGTCCAATACAGTTGAGGGGAAATCTGTTGCAAGTAAGAAAGCCACATTCACAATTCAGGTGTGCCATATTAAATGTCGCAAACAGTATCTCTGAGTAATTCATGAATAATGGGGTAAGAAGACAACCTGTTTTCTCTAACAGTTTTAGTTAAGAATTGAGAAGACAGTCTGTTGGCATTCTTTACCACACCATCCTTTATCACATTAAATAATCATTTAAAAGCCAACCGTGAAATGTTCATTAAAAAGTATTTAAGTTCTTTAGCTTATTAGTTTTCTAACAGATATGTCCCCTACACTGAAGTCCTTCTGAGCTGATGTTTAATCTGGCTGCCTCATTCCTAAGGACTTTTATCTATTGCAATTTTAAACTAAATTAATCTAGTCCAATTCAACTACAGCTAGTCAAATTCCTGATGCAAATCAACAGAAACATTTGCATTATTTTTCTAAATTCATTTTCCCTAGTACCTCAACACTGTTTTGTTTTGTTTTGTTTTTTCCAAAGCAGCAAATCACACTGGAAGGTAATAAGCAGCTCGCCAGCACTATTACCCTATTGCAGTGTTCTCTAACACTCTATTAAAACTCCTGGGCTCTGCATACCATACTAGAGATGCTAGCCTTTCTCTTTTTTTAAAGAATTTAACATTATTTCAAGCATTAAAAGCTGTTGATTGTACTGACGATCAAATCATTCATGGTTAGAGTACACGTAATTTGGTGGACAAAAATAGAGCAATTCTGTAGTAGCTGAAGAGCTCAACAGAGTTGAGTCTATCTTTAAAGTCTGTAGACATTGGTATAGACAAGCCAAAAACAAGGTAAGTCTAAATGTAGTTGACATTATCCACAAGGCAGTGAACCTTCCGGCACACAACTGGGTGAGAACATGTCATGCTAGATCTTCCATGCCAAATTCAAACCAGAAATGTATTACATATCATTTCTTAATTGAAAATTGGATGCTTCTGATAAATATCCAGAGATTTATTACATTCTTGGAAACACAATCATTATAGAGTACAACCAGCTTGCATCCTTGACCTATCAAAGAAGGCTTTCAAGAAGCTCTTAATTGCTTAATAATTTTTGAAGAATGACGAAGCTGATGTTCTACTAACACTCACCTACTTTGTTTCTCAAATCATATCCTTATTACAAATAATCGTTATTCCTCCTAGCTCATATATAGACAAGGATATAATGAAACAAGACATTATTTTCTTACCATCGTTTTATAACTAGATTATCCCAGTATGACAACCTTTGGCTTTGCAAATAAAATTTAGCTCACCTGGTATTCTTTCCAGATGCTGATGCAAAGATCTTTTCCCTAGTTTACTGCTTCCCTACTTTACTGCTGCAGGCTGTCCCTTGTGCATCCCCCTACAGATTTCATTATTTCTACCAGTTACTCTTCATCCATCTGTCCTCAGCTGTAATTCACCTCTATTTATCAGGACCCTCTCACCTCCTTGTCTTCCTTCTGCTAGAGGAGAGCAGACAGCAATCAGTGACCTCTCAGCAATCCCAGTCTTCTTGAATTTCCAAAACAAGTAATTTTGTGTTTCTTCCAGGTTAAGTCCTTCAGTCAGGAAAGAGGGAACACAAAATCCACTCCATTATAATCTTCTAAACCTGTTTTATTTGAAATAATGACAACATGCTGAGACCATCTCATCAAGTTCTTCAGCAGTATTTCTTTGCATGCCCGGGCTCACCTAAGCAACAGTCCTACAATAAGGAAACATTCCTGCATTTGAAAATTTAGTAGATTACTGCCTAACTCAGTGAACAGTGTCCAAATGTAACACATAAAACTGTACTAACTAGCAAAAAGAATGTATACCATTAAATTTTAGCTCTCAGTTGCCATGAACTTGCAGAACACAGAAATACAAGTAAGACTTCTCATCTAGAAGTAACATGCTTTATTTATTTGATTCACTGTGGTTTGTCTATGACCTCAGGCATACCTTGGAAATGTATCTTACATTCTGTTTGCACAGCAAAATGGGGTCCATATTCACACCCTAGAATCTCTTAACACAGTGAACACTGCTATCGCTGCTCATGGATATGCACTTCACTTGTTTTGTTTCATGTGTCAAGCTGCCCTTTGCATGCCAGCTCTCAGGTCCTTCCATTTGCTAGATTTCCTGAGATAATCAAAGCATTCGAGTTTGGGGTTTTGTTTTTGAATTAGAAAAATGAGATAAGAGGCAGTCTTAATTAAACTTACTCAAACTTCTCAACAAATTTACCATTAAAAAATGGAAAATCTTGCAAAAATGAGATAGTAATATGCTAAAGCAAAAAAAAATCCTACCGTGGAGGAAAATTACTATCAATTCACTTAGCAAGGAGATAGAGCTTGTCTTTGCTGAATTTTGAGTGCTGTGGTCTCTATTTGTACTCCTGAATGATTATCTTGCAAATAATACAGCAAACATAATGATTCCAACTACCTGAGGTATCTGAGGTCTGCAGTAATACTGCTGCATACAAGCCCTAGCCTCTCCTTGTGAGAATCACAAGATGCAGCAAAGCACTGAGGGCTAGGACATGATGAAATCTTTATCAGTGAATACCCTCCAGCTCTGGAGCAGTGACTGTGTGGAGGCAGTCTAGATGGCTACTCCTCTCTCAGGCACTTTGGAGGGACACAGTGACCCTGCAAACAAGGGAAGAGTATTACAGCTACAGCACAATCAATGCAAGCTCAATTACTCCTCTCTACAAAACAAGAAAGGCTCAGGGGGAAAAAAGCAAACCAGAGTAATAATTTATTTCTCCACACACTGCTACATGATGTAGAGCCCATTCTTACTCACGTGCTCTGCAGCAGATGTGTTCCAGATGACCAGTGGATGCTCCACCCAATCACCTGAAGAACTAAATGCTCCTCGTGAGCCTCAGGTATAGAGAGGATAGTATTAATCTTTCTATCCCATATTTTGAAAGTTTGTACTCATTCTTGCAGAGCTTTTAGGGAGCTCCAAATTAAACAGCTTCCATTACAGCATGACCCCAACAGTAATTTTTATCCTTAAAATCTAGATATGCATCTTACAGTACACCCCATAGGAACACTAGTAACAGACATTTGAGGATTAATTGACTAATTATGGACAGAAAACATCAAGAAAATAAGCATTTCTCTTAATGTCACCTTGTAGTATTTCTCAGGTGGACTGGGCAACAAGCACCAGCCCACTTCCCAAGAGTGGGCTCCTGAGCAACAATTGCTCCTCATAGCCCCTGTTCAGTCAAATTTAAAGAATCACAGAATTGTTCATGTCGAAAGGGACCTTTAAAGGTCATCTAGGCTATCACTGCTGCAGTGAACACAGACACCTACAGCTAGATCGGATTGCTCCAAGCTTGGTCCAGCCTGACCTTCCCCATCCCCAGAGACAGGAAATTTGAGCCCAAAATCCCAAGAACACCACTATTCTATCCTGCTTGACAAGACACTCACACAGCCTTGTTTAACACTGCTGCATTCTAGCTGCCAAACACTCTACAAAACCTCCAAACCACAGACTAAGGTGGATGGAAAAGAGAGGCAATCTTTACCTCCAGAAATTCTCATACTGTGTTACTGATAAAGACAGTCACTCACCATACAAGAGCTGCGTCGGAAGTAATGCCCTCTATGTTATTATTTTGGCCCACAGTGTCAAAGGCAGATGTTGATGATGTGGCAGTAGAGGATGAACCTTCCCACCAATATTCCACTACATTTTGTTGCTGGGTGAGAAATGGCAGCAGAGGGACAGTCTGACGAAATGGCATCTGACATGGAAGTGTATATGAGAGCAAAGATGCATCACTGAAGTCCTTCATGTGGAAAAAATCGCTCTCACTGACATTCATGAATGCTTGCTGAATGTTTATGAAGACCAAACAGAGGATGTGAGTGCAGTGAGACAGAGTCATGCATTTCAGCAGTGGCAGCAATGACATGAAAGACAAGCCATGTTTCAGACAGGCATGCAGATTTTTATGAGCATGGCATGCAGGTTCTTGTTCACTGGTGGTGAAAAGGCATAACTAATGGTGGTGGTCATGTTGAAAAATATTGTGTAGCTGAGAATTTGCTCTGTCAAACGGTGTCATTTTGTTCTTTGCATCTGTTGTAGTTTCCATGGAAATAAATAGGAGGCATTACTTTCAGAGTGACCCGCATATTTCTCTACCAATATAACTCACAACATTTTATTAATTGCCTTGCTGTCAGGGAACTCTTCCAGAATCTGCTTAATGAAACTTCTTATGCCAGCTATGCCATGGAATGGCCCAGTGGACAAAAATCAGAGATTAAAGTATTTTTCATTCACTTAGCAGAAAGCATGTTGCATGTCAAATTTGTAGTCAGAACTCAGATCTTTAAGTGCAGTCTTCACCATTTGTGCTCTCCCTACGTAAAGAACTAAATTACATCACCAGCATACAATCCGTTATGGTTAGGGCATTAATTAGGCAAAGAATGTCATCAATATTAGAGCAGACTTGGCACCAGTTAAAGCAAATCTGCATAGATGAAGGAGCAATCATGAAGGCTTTACAGACTTGCTTTCCCCCAGAGTGTCAAAAATCCTTCCTATATGCCCTCAAGTGCTGGAGTTTGGTTTTGATCTCTGATTAAGCTGAAAGACGTGGAAAAGAGGGCACAGCATTATCCATTGACTAAGCATCTGACACAGCCCTGTGTGCTGTTTATTCCAGAGAGTGCATAAAATATCTTGCGGTCATGAAATGTGTCAGAATGATGTTTACTTTGAACAGAAATACACAACAGCCTTGTTCAGAAGGCAGAAGACTCTCTCGGCAAGAAACTCATATTTCCATGAAGAAATAATGCTGTAGGAATCCCAGCACACCCCTGGGAGGAGAGAGTACTTTCCTTTTTTTTTTTCTTTTTTTTTTTTTTTTTGAGCATACATTTAGTTGTCCTAGTTCAGGAATTCATGGAAAGGATACATAGTTCAATTTGAAAATAACAGTATTCTAAAGAAGTGGATCCAATTTTAATTACCAATTAACAAATTCTGTATGGACACAGTTGGAAAATAATTCATTAAAGCCACTTCCTCCTGGATTCATAACTTTTCCTCATCATTCAGCCTGCAGGAAAAAAAAAAAAAAACACTCAGCATCTTCCTCAAGCAAACATTTTGCTTTCTGCATAAGCCATGAATTCTCTGGAGACAGAGGAAGCAATGAGAGGTTGGGAAATGCAGTTTCTTCTGTACCTCCCAGAGAAGTGCCAAACATTAGTCAACAAAACCCCTTGGGAAACTTTCTCAAGGACAAGGGAACAGAGAAGAGCTGTCAGATCTTTAAGGAAGCTTCCCTTAGGGCACAAGAGATCTCCATCTCCAGGTGCAGGAAGACGGGAAAGGAAGGCAGGAGACCAGAATTGCTGAACCAGAGCCTGTTGGTCAAACTGAAGAGCAAGAAGAAAATGCTCAGGCAGTGGAAGGAGGGACAAGCAACCTGGAAGGAGAACAGGGATGCTGCTACGCTGTATAGGGATGGTGTCAAGAGGGACAAGGCCTTCCTCAGTCTTCACTGGCAACTGCTCTTAACACATCCCTCGAGCAGAAGCTGGGGACTGGAAGAGAAATGTCCTTTCCACTATCAGCAAAGATCCTTCCAACTCAAATCATTCTACGATTCGGTCTGTGCAGGGCACAAAGTAGCTCTGCATGTTCACAGTGAACATGGCTCTTCTTGTCTTCTCAAAATACTGTCAAATATTTTTTTTTTTAAAGCAACAACAAAAACAAAAACAAAAAAAATTGGAAAAAGGGGAAAACCACATTTTGATGCAGTGAACAGAAAATAATGAAGCTCTGTTTTAAACAGACTGTGTGGCCAAGGCTGAAAGGAAGGAGATCCGATTACTTATATAGTGAAAGATAAAAAAGAGAAGTTGTACAACACCACACTTTGCACCAGTTATATGCCTCCACAAATCAACTACGTCATGAGGAGGGACCAAAAACAACCTTGCCAGAAGAAATTAAGGATGCGTGTCCCTCTTCATTGCCACACACACATCCAACACTGCATAGCTCTGGAGTTACAGGAGGGATGCATCTACATCTGAGATAGGCATCCTGTAAGAAAAAATAGAGAGGTCAGTGTGGGCCAGAAAGGCAAGGACATCACAGACCTAGCGGGTGATCTACCTCGACATCAAGAAAAAATCACTTGGGCCTACCCTGGAAGCATCTACTAGTTTTCATCTTTCCTGGAGTGCCAGTGAAGCACAACCTCTCTACGCAGGAGAAAGGCACCAGAATCACTACTGGTAATCAGTGCCATCATGCTGACTGAAAGCTGTACTCCATTTATGAATGGTGAGGAGAGAAAGACGGGAAAAGCACCAACACCTAAATCTGCATCTTTCAAATCAATAAAAGATATTGCTACTCAAAATCAACCTAACGGAATCTCACTGAATAAAACAAAAGTTCTTCCATCCTCAGAATATTACTTAACCTTGATAGGACTGAAAAAGAAATACAACTCCCTTGCAGTTTTTGAATTACAGTAATATCTCCTATCATCAAGTAACAACATCATAAATACTCCAGAGTGAACAAGCACTTAAAATGATAAAATTTATAGCTATGAATACAAAAACACCATGTTTATATGTAATTTTTCAAGACATAAGATATCCACTAAACTATTTTATCAGGCTGTGACAGAAAACTATATGTAATTTTCTGTAAACAAGACAAGATGTCTAAATAAATTTTAGTACACACACACACAAAATAAAAGAAATTAAAATGTGTGAATATGCATGTCAGCATGTCAGCAGTGCTACGAGTTTTAACAGGAAATTCACCTAGTAAGGAAGGGAGGTTTAGCTTTCAAAAACTATCCATGCTTCCTGATTCTATGTGAAAACCACTTCAAGTTTGAAGACATAGAAACATTTCCAGAATTCCTGAAGCAGTCCAGCATCATTCAGAATTTCACGTAACAGTGGAAATGGGCAAAAATCCATACTACAAAGGCTGTACGACTATAACAATTATGAAATGCTGACTCCAATTCTAAAAATATATAAAATCTACTAAGGCTCTGGGGAAGAGTGAAAAGAGACAATACGAGTTGAGAGCAGCCAGCCTAGCAGATCATGAAAATAAGAGTTTTACATTAAGTAAAAGAAATTAAATTGTTAAGAATAAATCACGTAATGAGTAAGAAAGTGCAGAAACTGTAGTTTCCAAGATACGTGAGGTCTCACTGCTAGAAAACAGGATTGTTATAAATCACAGCTTGCAAAACAAAGATACAACAAAAATGAAGGTAATGCAAAGATCTTGCAGTTGCACAGATCATTACAGGTACACTATATGCCTACACACATTACCACATGCAGATGGTATATGGCCAAGATCAGCAACATTGTAAGAAATGAGTCGAGACAGTTCACTAAACCAGTAAACTATGAAAGATTACTAAACGATTCTTAATAGTAGTATGCCTGATAATCACTATCTAATGACTAATGCCAGATCAACATCAAAATGATGAAGCAAAAAAATGCATACTAGGGAAAAAAAAAAACTCAATGAGACTAAGCAGTAATTAGCATAAATCTATAAAAATTCTTTGAACATTCTCAGTGGAATAACTACAGGAATCAGCAAACCAGGAAATAATATTTGTTAACACATCTACATTTCTTTTGTGCATCTAGCATATTCTGCCCCACTTCCAAAAGGAAGAAGCGTACAAAATTATAACTTAGAAGTTCCAAGAATTACAAACACTGTGAAAACGTTTAGAAACTGTTTGGAGGAATGAAGAAAAGGATAATGAAAGAGAGATGCTAGTTGATGAATCTCAGGCGCATACTGAAGGGATCTGGATTTATGCGTGGTACTGATACCCATTGCAGTGAAGAAGCAAGCAAGAAGTTGCTGAAAGGCAAGAGCAGATACCAAAACCAATGAATCTCCAGCATGGAATTAGAACTCCTGCCCAAATCCTGCCCAGTTCCATGTGGTTCTTGCTACATTCACACATAGCATTAGCCTCTATACGGCAGGGAGATGGCAGGTTATCTACATGATCCTAACTAGAACACAAAGCACATTTCTGACGCCTTAAAACAAAAATGCAGTCATCAGTAAGAATGAGAAGTAGATTAGAGTAGTAAAAATTACCTTGTCTGTTTGGATTACAGATTTACCAAGTATGCATTCTTTCACTGGAAAGCACAGCAAAGAAAGATACTAACACAAATAGCACGTATGAACACCAGAAGAGTGGTGCAATGCTGAAATCCCTACAGATGTTAGTCTTGCCTTATACCCCACGCAAACCATCATCCAAGTCTAGAATTTCTTCTTTGACAGTAGCATTCCCCCGCTTCTTGCTGAATTTAGAACTTGGAAGAGGTACACAAATTATTTTGTACAGCCTCATCATCACAGGGCTTATTATGCATCCCCTTATTGCATTTCTCTTGAAATTATACCATAAACTCTTCGGGCCAAGATACAAAACAGGCTCTGATTCACAATAAGCTACAGGAGTAAAATTACTAACTGGTGCACATAATCCACACTGCACTGAATGTTCACTTTTTACTTTGATGTGCTGCTTTTTCCGCTTAAGGCACATTTGCCTACAGAACTTTTTCGTTTGGAGTCTGATGATTCCTGCTCAAGTCTTTCCTGTTCTGATGCCTGTGAAATACAAACTGTCAGACCGTATGAGAAAACTAATCCGGAAATCCTGGCAGCGTGAGTGGATTCTCCAGTCAAAACAGAAAAGCCTCCCTGGTTCTGCACCTAGCAACTGACTGAAGCACAGCAAGCTGCTGGAGTAATTTTATGTGAATGGCTGAGTCTGCACACTGAATCATTCACAGCACCGTCTGTAAAAGCCTCTGTTATTTCTCTTCCTTTTCCAGGATGGAGCTCAAGGAAATTCACACGAACACGAGAAAGCAGAGTCAGTGTGTTTAGTGCACTCCACTTACTGGCTTGCTGAATGTCTCAAGGAAAATCGCTGGGGTCACCGGAGTTCAGGCCGATACTGCACAGCTTCAGTTTTTAACTCAAACCTTAGGTAACTGTCCCACCTGTACACAAGAGCAACCATCACTCTCTGACTGAAGTATTTATCTTAACAATGCGATTTTAAGACAGAGTGGAAGCGAAGCATGAGTTTCACTTTACTCTGAAAAGACTGAAAGAATAAATGTAGGTGCTGCAGCATGTCTCTGGAGCGGCTGCATCTGCAATTTCACAATTACTATCAGAGAAATAGCCATGTCTCATTTTTTACTTCATTATGTGGTTTGGAGTTTGTCGTATCAGTAAAAATGAAAAATAAATAAATAAAAATGTAACAACGTTAGGTACTGATCTCCTGATCACAGACAGTACTTCTGTATTAGGCCCTGTTGCTAAGAGCATTAAAAAAAAGTAATAAATAGCAACCATCATTATCATCATCTTCAGGAATCTGTCATCCCAGGAGAGATGACAGGTTCAAAACCAAGGCTAGAACTGCAGAAATGCTGTAATCACTCACTGAAACCAGTACTGCTTCTCAATTCACCACCACCAATTGTTGATGATGCTGCATGCAATACTTCAGATTTTCCATGTAGAATGACAGTGTTATGAATTCAGTCAGCACTTCACAGGTATTAACATCAGAAGCATAAAAAATATCTTCCATCATCAGTAACATCTTTTTTGTTTGTGTTTTCTGAGAACTGTGACTGCACCTCCACTAGAACCCATAAAGCATTCTGGTGAGTGGAACTCCACTCCCATGCTCTTAGACCATTCCCTGTGCCAACCACCATTCCTCCCAATCAATTCCCAGGCTACTCTGGGCAATGAAGGCCTAGGAGTAATTCCCAAAAGACAATTCACACAAAGCTGCTCTGTTTCAGAGACAAAAGCAATTAATAGTTTCCACATCTGGAAGGAATATATACCAATGCATACAAACACATATATCAATACAGCCTGAACTTTATGCACTGAGCTCCATAGGATGTCACCATTAATACTGAAATTGCTTGTTACTGCTCTTTAGGCTCCTTAAATTAATTAGTAAATTGTCCTTGCAGAGTTTGAGTTTGGGGCAGAGGCAGGGGGAGATGGTTTTCCAGTCTGCTTTCTCTTCTGCTTCTGTTGTAGTAAGGTGAGAGACCAACAAAAATGAGGGGATACGGACTGACTGTATGATGAAGACTTTACAAAGTGTTGTCAGAAATATCAAAAGTTGTCTGCAATGCACGCCCTTTAAGTTTTTATGTTACAACATCAAGCCCAAGATGGCAAAATGCAAATATCAAATTTCTTTCTGAAGTACGGTTCTCTTCCCAAGAAAAAAATCACTTTGAGACAACACGTTTGCAAGGAACAAAAAACCTCTTCTGTGCAGACTGTTTCTTTCTTCCTGGGGATTAAGCAAACAAGGGAGAAAATACAAGTGTTTTTAATGAAGATTTTGACTCATTTTACATTTTCCAAATGAAACTTTTCAAGAGCTGTCAATCTGCTGTCACTTAATATTCACTTCAGTTTTTTTATTGTAATTCACTTGAATTGCCAGCTTTCCAATTCTTGTGGCTCTAGCACTTATTTGTTTTAGTGAAGCTTTCCATTGAAAAAAGACTTACTGTATGTAGATCACATCTTCCCATTTCTGGCTGCAAAGAATGCTTAGATGTTTTGTACACTTGCTTACTCGTATGACCCATTTTATCTCCAGTTTCCAGCACTGCTTCCACTCAGGAAACTCTAACTCCCATGAACAGTAACCATGAATAGCATGATTTTATTCATGCTTGGCCTACTACTGAAGTAGTTAAGTGAGCTGGATAACAGCATCTATCTTGACAGCACACTGAAATAGCAAGAGCTGATTGTCAATTCATCCCCATCAAAATCAAAGTATTAAACACTGAAAAGAAGAAAACAGGAATGTTTTTTTATGAACAGAGTGCCTGCAGCTGGAAAGGATAAAATAAACTGAAAGTGGAAGATGGAAGGAACAGTTTGTGTGTTTGCTTGTTTTCGTTCTAGAAATAAAAAGATTTAATGTCAATTTATTTGCTGCAGAATTATTAAAATTGTGTTTTCATTATCAGACAAGAAATTAAAACAGAGTAAGAAGAATGTAAGTCAATCTGAAAAAAAAAAAGGCAATTTTCAAAGTCTAGAAAGCAAGATGAGAGAAAAATGACACAGTAATTAAGCAAACAGCAATGGAGGAATAGACGGGCAGCTTTAACTGAAGGAAGGTTCATACGGAAATATTTTCCATATGCAGCAGAGAAAGATACAGCAGAATTCATCTGGTAACAACAGGAAAAGGAGAGAAAGATTATCTGGATAATTTTTCAGCAGGTTGATATTACCCACACCAAAGGCAGAGGGAAAGGCCAGGGGGGAAAAAAAATCCTAACAAGAAAACCTAGAGAAGAAGAATGACATTTCCAGCATGTTTGATTAGATGAGCCAAAATGCCAAGAATGACAGAGACCTGTACTACAGAAGACAGCATTTCATCAGAGAAAGAAACACCCTCCAGACCTTACAACCCAACTGCTTTAAGGAAGAAGAATGAAACAAGCGACCATTCCTTCCAGTCTCTAACCCAAGTGTTTCAGCTTTACATTTCTTATATACTGTAAGTTCCAGAGGACTACCAACATCCTTATGGGCAACATCCAGATCTCCCTAATTGCCCTTCTCACAGAAGAGGCACAAATCTCTTTTTTTGTTAAAGATAACTTCAGGGACACTGCAGTATTTCTTAAATCAGTCCTGAACTGTACAGAGAATTCAACCTAGGCGAATACAGATGAAAAGTGGAAACACAGTCCTTTCTCAACAGTGATTAGTTCTAACTGTAACTGTGGGCCAACTGATTCTTCCGGATGATTGCTCCTCTGTTGCCTCATGTGCTAGATCACTACAAACACACTGAAGATGGTGAGAACATCTCAAGGTGCAAGAAAACTGAGAGTCCAAGGCGCCAAAAGCCCAGCCAAGACAAAAAAGGTTAATGAGTTGGTGCAAGTGGAAAGCACCCTGCACCCTGCATCTCACGGTTGCTGCTTTCCACTGCACAGATTCAAAGCAACAAATAAAAGTTTGCAGAGCTAAGCTGTGCAGTACTGTGTCGTGCGTTTTACCATTTCCTCTTGCTATTTCTACAGCTCCACTTCTATTGTTCAGCCAGTGTCAAAACACCATGACAACAAAGAACATAAAAAAACTGTTTCAGATCTGTAAGGAAAAGTAAGAGGTGGATAAAAGCATTCAGATTATACCAATATTTTAAATCAGTAGCTATCCCTTTAGCTTGTCACTGTTAACTAGTTAACTTCACATGACGGTACCTGCGCTTCTCATATTTTTCCCACCACTCTGCAGCACCAGGCCTCCCCAGTACATTGAAATATTGACCTACACTATCTGTATTTACTAAAACATATATTTTTCTTCAACCCAGCATTAGGCCAGTCCTTACACACATGTGTAAGTCCCACCACCTTTCTTTACTAGCAGCCAAAACACAATTCACAGGGAACACACGGGGACAATGAAAGTTGAAAGCACTGTCCTACCAACAGAAAATTTTCAGATTCTGATTATCAATCAGACAATATGGAGCAAGAAAAAGGGGGGAAAAAAAGCTAATCCAACATCATTAGTAAACTTTATGTAACACAAAAGCAATTTATCTGCATATGATTATAAATTGGATAAAGTCCCACACAACCCAGAAGTTTAAGGATTTTTATTTAAAAACGACAAAAAAATCAAGAGAGTTTGTGAATTGATAGCAGGACATCAGTACGACACATAGGTCTGTGCCTTCTTGCTACCTGAGACAGAGAAAGCAGTGTTAAGCATCCACCAATCTTCACAAATAGTTATTAAAATCCACTCAGACAAGATAATGTCTTCATTTGTGGGTAAGGACTCTCAACACTCTAGTAACTTTCTAGTCACACTTCCCATTTCTTGTCTCACTTTCAGCCCTGGAGGAAGCTAAGAGCACATCCATAAGCACTATTAAAAAGAGAAAACATTACTGCAGACTTAATAAAACAAGGAAATGACTGCAGAGGTAGGTTTAACCTCTATCCCAGCTTAATTAGACAGGCTTTTCATCTGCAGCTCTTGCCAAGTGTACCCGTTGTATCTGTGCAATTAGAGGCTTGAGCATAAATCATAAGCCCTGGTATGCAGCTTTTAAAATATGTCAACAAAACATAGCACAGAATCCCTCAAAACTTGCATCCCCTTCCTTATCTCATCTTACTGTTGTGAACCGTTACAGCATCATCCCTGCAGCCAAAGGCGCTGGATGGTTACAGCTCTGACATCGCTTACAGGATAAATATAAATTCACTAAATCTCCTGCCTGCTGTCTACATAATCCATTAACCTTTCCCTTTCCTCAACCACGGTTCTGCGTTCTCATCTCTGTCCTCTCTGCTTTCTTCACTTTATGTGCATCCTTCCCTTCTCCTCTTAGTGTTTCAAATCATATTCAGCACAGATTCACAGTGAGATTCTTTCCCCCATGGACAATGTTCTTACACCACAGGGCCTCAGCATTACCTACTGTTTTTTACAGTCTTTTTGAGAATTTTAAAAGCAACTAAAAAATCCTGGTAACAGATTTATATTTAACTTAGCATATGTCTGCAAGATACAGACCAAGAAGAAAATACTCAACAAGAAGAAAAGTTTCCAGATATCAGTGCATTAACAAAACAGAGAGGACAGTGTATGTCACATTTAAGAGGGAGGAAAAAAAAAAAAAATACAAAAATAAAAATTCAAGCTAGTAAATGAAACTCCTAGCCAAACTATGGACGCTGCAAACTGCACAGGAAATGCTCCTGTATGAGGAGCAGGAAGGCACAAAGCCATCTTACACACCTGGATCAGCAGGAGCAGAAGTAATCTCACCTTCATTTTCAGCTAAGCAAAAGAAGGCATAAGGTCTAATAACAGACCATAAATAAACCAAAGCTGTGTTCCGCTTGTTTTCTTCACTATTTCTACACCAGTTTCTTAAAATTATATAATCTACCTGCACAAAAGCAGAACATCCTGCAACAGCAAGTAATCTTTTAGATAGACATGAAAAGAGAAAGTTGTTTAGCCTGGTGATAATTTTGGGAATATCAATGGAGATCTTTGTTTGAGAAGTTTCATACAAGGCAAAGCCATTGTCATAAAGAGGTCCCAGTGCTCTGCAATTTCAGATCTGGGCTAACTGAGGTGCAGGAAGATGCTGACACAAAGTATTTCTACAAACAAACACAAAGAAAGTGAAGTTCACTACCACTGTCAATAATAAGCCATAGCAGGGAAGATAAGCTCATTCATGTCAACCCCATTTCTAGTTTAGCAAATCTAGAAATGAACAGCTCAAGGAGTAAAGTAAAACTTCTATTTTAGAATCAAATAAC
>PPHD01009764.1:0-20299 GCA_002909625.1 Bambusicola thoracicus | reverse complement strand
AAGGCTGCACCTGCACTTGTTCCCAACAAATTGTAGCTTAATGTAGCAAACGGTAATTAATGGTCGTGTTAATGTTCAGAGGTAAACTGATGGGACTCTCCTTGCTTCCTTGTGGCTCCAGCTCCACAACAGCTGAAGGTGTCGGTAGGGGCTGTCCTGGAGTGTGAAAGCAGTGCCCATGAGAGGGGAACAGCACCTGCACCTGCGAGGCTCAGGGACCTGCGGGGCTTCTTTAGCAGCAGGGTTAGAGCAGGGAGATGTGAGCGGAGCAGTGTGGCAGAGGGCAGCAGGGAATGCGGCTGCTCCTGGTGAGCCCCTGCGTGGGGCTGTGCTGTGCAGCATGTCTGAGCCACGGCCATACGTGCCTGGGCTGTCATCACAGAAGCTTCCAGGCTCCTGTGGCCCTACGGTGCATATTGGGGAAGCTGGGAAGACAGTGAGTGGGATGAGAAGGCACTCAGTAATTTTGAGAGCTTCCTTCTGCTGAAAGTGACAGGAAAAACACCTTCTCTTATTTGAAAGGCTCCCTCAGCTCCCCTGGGCATTGTACAGAATCACTCCCCTCCTTTGCTTCTCTTTGACTTTCCCCATTTGAGACTTGCAATTTGATGACAGATTTAACAATATACAACACAATTGTCATTTGTGTTGGGAAGAGCTGTTCAGGGGAGCGTTGTATCACCTGGGATAGCAAAACACAAAGCCACCACCTCGTTCAGTCCTAATTTTAGACGTGAGGATGCTGCGGTCTGGAGGAGTGGAACAAAGAACACATCTAAATAGTGACGGCAGTAGACAGGGCTGGTGAGCCCATGGTCCTCCCTGTGGCTCCTG
This sequence comes from Bambusicola thoracicus, assembly GCA_002909625.1. NCBI lineage: Eukaryota > Metazoa > Chordata > Aves > Galliformes > Phasianidae > Bambusicola > Bambusicola thoracicus. The sequence goes on along the minus strand of PPHD01009764.1, from coordinate 19,465 downwards.
ATGGTGGGCACGAGTAGAGCCTAGGGCATCAAATTCTGCAGAACCCGCCAAGAGAGGGCAGTGCCAGATTGCCTGCCATGTGGGAGCAGAATGCTGGCGGCCAGGGCGCAGAGCTCTGCTAGCAGGGGGCCTTGTTTCCTTACACTGAGGGCCGCAGGCCTCGCAGAGCTCTGAGGCTCATGTCCTGATGGAGCTTCTTCTGGGAAGGCTCTGTGAGCGTGGAGGCAGTGGGTGATGAGCCCATGTCTATGGTGAATTGTGGCCATCCCAGTCCGGTGGCACTGATGGCTGCGGCCGCCCGCGCTGTGCCAGCAGTCCCAGCAGCTCTGCAGGGCGCCTGCAGTTCAGCAGCCTCTTCCAGCACGCCCCCTCGGCCAGGACAGCATCAATAAAAATGAGAATTTATGAGCTCTGTCATGTACAGCAAGCAAAGGGTCTTGCAACAAATTAATCACTGATTGCAGTGCATTGCTGACTGGGAGCTTTCTGGTTCTCTCTTGGCATCAGTGTGAGGTTGTTAGTTAGAAAACAGCTCTGATAAAGAGCCCCTTGACTGCCAGCGCTGCTGCGTGCTCTGCTGTCTGCTCACCTAACATGAGGCACTGCTAGCCCAAAAGGTGCTCTCTGCTGCTCCAGCATTCGGTCACCAGACTGTGACAGCACAGCCTCGTGTTTCCTATCCGGTAATTTTGGGGTCACAGTGATCTGCTGTCCAGTTTGGGCTGAGCAGATCTTTGCCTTCAGCTCTATTCCTTCATTGCCATGCTTACACATGCAACAAAGCATGGCCCAGCTCTGCTCGCGGGTCCTTTAAAGGGGCCGTGCAACAGCAAAATGAGTTAAAATTGGCTCTTGGCTCCTGTGCTGATAGCATTGTCAAGTCAGCTGACACCCATTTCCCTGAGCTCTGCATAGCATCCCCCGTCCTGCTGTATGAAATCGTATCCCTCCGTCTGTGTATACAAAAAAAGCTATGCCTGACTTCTAAAATACAAAGTAGAGGGAGCGCTGTGCTGTGGAAGCATAAAACCCTTTTTAACATTTGATATAATTCAGACATCTCTGTTAGTGGTGTTCAGTAAAGAGACCTCCAAGCATTTTTCAAACAGGAGCCCTCAGCAACGTGCATCGTCCTGGGGAGGGGGGGCCCCTGGCTGCTGCCACTGCTCCCTGCCCAGCAGGGCTGTGGGTGCTGACCCCATGTGCTCCCGTTGGCCGCTTCCTGCCCTGCCAGGAGGGGCTTCGCTCATTGTTTCCTAATTTCAGCAGACAGGAAAAAACCCGACTGAATTCTGCTGCCCTCCCATTCCCAACAGCTGGTGCTCACAATTGTCCCAGTTCTCCTACCCGGAGCTGCTCTTTGTGTTCCAGGGGCGGCTCTGCGGGGTTATTGTTTTTGCAGTCATTTTATTCATCCCTGCGAGGCTGGGCTATTGTTTCCTCCTGACTCATGGCACCTGTTGAGGCCTCTTCCTGTCCAGCACACAAACGCTGCGGGGTGGGAGATGGAGTGGGAGATGGATCCGGTGCCAATCAGTGCTGTATGTTACAGCAGCCCCGCGGAGGAGGGAGCAGCAGAGCTGCAAGGTTGGAGCCACGCTCTGCCGGCAGCTGGGGACATGGGCAAAGGGACTGGGGACAGGGAGGTGTGCAGGGGAGGGGACGTTGCCATATGCTCTGTATGTCTCACCCCTCAGCATGTCAGACCCGCCAGCTTTCTTGGTATTACCTTGGTGGATCCATGGAGTGAGCTGCCATGGGTTGCTGTTAGCTGCAGGCTCAGCGTGCTTCTTAGGCTTGTTGCTTACTGTTTGTTTTCCTCCCTTTCTCATCTCTTCTTTACAAGTGCTCCCACACCAGAGCTGGGAAGCTCTGGCTTTGCCCCTCTCCACGTTGCAGGGTGACCTTCGGGGCTCTTCCGACCGCAGCCATGCTGTGTTTCTCTGACCCGGTCCCTCTGTCCTGTGCTGGTGGTGGTGATGTGGTGCTGGGGGGAGGAGGGAGTGCTGTGCCTTGGGTGGAACTAAAACATGAAATCTCATCACCTAGGTTTCAGGAAAAATAAACCATGGCTGGACTTAAAAAATAGTGGTGAGAAGGAGTAAAGGAGAGAGCCTTTTGTGAGCACTGAGAATATTTGTAGCTAAGCAACCAACATCAGCGGGAAGAATAAATCAAAAGTTTCAGGGCTCTGCCTGCCTGCCTTCAAGGGTCAGGAACTATATTTTCCCTCTGTTAACAAGATTGCCTTCCTTTGAAACATCAGCTATTAGCTACTGCTGGAGGCAGGAGACCGTATTGGATAGACCGGTGGCCTACTGGGGTACTGCCCGAGAAACGTAAATGAAAGGACAGAGAAGATCGGCATCTCGCCAAAGGCCGTGCGGTGAGTCAGGCCTCCAGCAGCATGTGGAAGAATGCTCTCAGAAGAGTCAAGTCGAACACATACGTAGAATGTTCTAAATGTCCTTCTATGAGGTCTCCCGACCACTCTTCAAAGCAGCAGCTATAGCCCGTGTTCCCATTTCACAGCTGGCAAAAGTGGAGCGACTGGATGGCTGTGGCTGTTTGTGTTTGAAATGATGCCTCTGAGGCTTTGCTGGTTTTATATGTTTGTGCTGTTCCTGTTGCTGTGGGGCACCGATCCCAGCTGCTGTGATTGCAGAGCAGAGCCGAGGCCCATCAGTCAGAGCAGCCGGGCTCTATGTTCTAAATACTGCACAGCGTTCTTCACCGGGTTGCAGCAGAGTGCCCAGCAGCGAACATTTGGCTTTAAAATATGTTTTACTTATAAAGAGGAAACTTCTCAGAAATGCCAGTGGGAATGACAGCAAATCAAATCCCAGCAGCAGTTTCTCCATGGAGCTTCTTTTTTTTTTAAATACCATCATATAACCTCGGGGTATTTTCCATCTCTGCTTCTTCTCCCACTCAGTCAAAAAGTGGTTACAGACAGCGCTGTGCTCCATGCCCTGCTGCCTCCTGCGACCCACAGGGCTCGGGGCTGCCCCTGGTGCGGGATGTCCCTTTGGAGAGGCTGAGCCCAGGACCCCCCCAGCACCACTGGGACACCCCACACATCTGGGCCTTAAATATACTTACTCCCTGATCAGGAGCTCCAGAGACCTCTGAGCCTTCATAGGCACTCATGTTGGTGTTAATTATAAAGCTGAGTGTATTAAGGCCGGATCCCATGGTATTTTATGGAACTGTGTTCCTGAGCCACATTTATGACTTTAATGAGAGGAATGAGGGTAACCCATGTGGTCCTGGCCTGCCGGGGGCAGCAGGAGTGGCTCCTGGGGGCAGCTGTGTGCTGCATGCGGGCACTGCTTCCAGGGCACCGAGCCCCAGCAGTGCCTCTGTGGTTAGAAGGTTATCTTCCTTATCTCAGGAAAAATACAGCGTCTCAACTGGTATGCATCTGTGCTCTTATTTGTATGTTGATCTCAGTTCAGAACATCCTTCTAAAGGCAACGAAAGGCATCACATGTAGGAAGGAAGCGGCTGGTTTCTCTGTCGTGTTTCTGATAGAGCTGTAAGCCTGCCTGACGGTGACTGGAGTTACTCAGCTGTGAAAAGCACTGTGGTGTTTTAAAGCAGAGGGTGTCTGTGGCCATTAGCAGCGCTGGCAGAGCCCGGCTGGGTGCGGGGCCCATTAGTGCCGGTCCCGGCGCTGGGCTCGGGTGGCTGTGGGGTGTGCTGCAGTACCGCCGCTGCAGGGGGCGGTTCGGGGGCCGGTAGTGGTGGTAATGTTCATTCAGGATGTATTTTGTTTTTCACATTTGTGAAGTTTCCACTTTTGGAAGTACAGCAAACACACTCTGGAAGCGGCACCGACTATTTTAAGACAATGCATGGGCAGGTGTGAGCTCATATCTGGGAAGGTGCAGCTGGAGGTAACACAAACCCAAAGCGTTCAGACAGATCTGAGCCTTTCGGTTCTGTATTTTTTCTCTTCCTCCCTCCCCTCTGGGACTGCAGTGGGGTGAAGGTTGACCCGCTTCCATCCCACTCCCATCCTGCCCTGCAGGGCAATGCTGCACTCTTCCCGGCTCCCGCTGTGTCAGACCAGGCACAGACCGAGCTGCTGCAGCGCTCAGCAGAGATAAGCAGCGCATCCCAGGGCCACCAGCCTCACTGGGAGCACTGAGCACTGTCCCAATACTGCCCTCCTGGAACTCCAGGCAGGAAGCATTGGGACACGGCCCTGCAGTGAGGCAGGGGGGTGGGGGAGGCAGCTGCTGCCGCACACCTCCACACCGGCCTTCCAGAGCCACACACAGGGCACCTGAGCCAGCCTGCCATCCGCCTTCAGTGTCCTTGTGTGAGCCTTCCTATTGCATTTTATGGCTTCTCTCCTTCTGGTCAGCTGGAGGACATGTGGTTCCATCAGGCCCTCTCTGGCTGTGGCTGTCTGTGTGGCTCTGTCTGTGGGGAAGGCAGTGCCAGGCTTGGGCCACCCAGCTGATTTTCACGCTGAGCAGTTTTCGTATTGGTGATGCCCCCGTGGTAAGTAATGTTGTTCAGTAATTAATTCCCTGAGTTACAGCCAAGCGTGTAGAGCCGCCCCAGCCTGCTTTGCTGTGCGCTGAGCAGACCCACACCTCCACGCCAGCTGTTTGTATGGGGAGGTCTCAAAAGGTAAAAGGAAATGAGAATGCAAAATGGTTTGGGATTGGGGTCACTTGAAGCAGAAGCAGTGCTGCTGTGCCAGACAGGAGCTGGGCGGGCTGTGCTGGGATCTGCAGCCGTGGGGTGGGGTGGAGAGGCCGTGGGGCTCAGGGCTGCTGCTGCTCCCAGGCATATCTCTCCCCCTGAATGTGGGAAGCTCTGTTCTGTGCTTCCTGTGCCGCGTTCCCTGCCAGCTCCCATGCTGTATAGATCCTTTCTCATTATGTTACTGCTTCTTTTTTTCCTTCCCAAAATCACACCCTCTTGTCTTTGGTTTAATTTTTACATTTAATGAAACAGCCCTGTAATTAAATGTTCTTTCACAATCCCCCGGGCAGGGTATCTCATGACAAAAAGCACTCTGATTTTATTATTATTACTAATGCAGAGTAATGAAATGCTTGAATCCTTATCAAGTGCAATTCGGGGGGTTAATCGTTTTGCTTAGAAGAAGTTCACTCTGTGAGCCGACCTGGTTGGCGCCCTGCGCCGCTCCTTACCCTATTTAGGTCTTGCAGCTCTGCTGTTGTGGCCGAGGACACTCAATGCATGTCATTGCACACGTGTTTCTGTGAGCATCTGCGTGCTAGCACCGAGTGCTGGGATATATTTGGTTTTCTAGTTCACTGGGCAAACAGTTAGCAATAAACTAAATACTGAGAAAGCTGAAAGAGAATAACAGCCTTCCGCGGGGTGCTGGGTGGGCAGGATGGACCCACAGAGCTCCGCACACAGAAAAGCAGACGCAGCCCTTAAAGCCAATGAACTCACTGCAATGTCCTTGTTGAAAAATATTTATGCTTCTCAAATTGAACTGCATAAAGAAGCAAGTCCGGTTACTGTGAATCACTCAGACAGCCCCGCATTTCCCTCTTGCTTGCACTATCCATCAGCTCATCCGCTCTCCTTCCCTTTCTGTCTCCAGCCCTGAGCTGCCTCTGTTAATTATTTCCAGGCTCAGCCTGGGCAGGTACTGACACCTGTGCTCCTGGAATGGCATTTCCCAAAGCCTGGACAGGTTCAGCTCCCGGTGTGCTGGGCCGGGCATTGCAGCAGTGTCAGAGCTGGGTTGGATGGGTGCCTGGAGCTGTGCTCGCTGACCTCCTGCCCCATGGCATCTGAGCCTGGGCACGCAAACAGCAGCTGTGAGCTGTGAGCATCCAGAGATGGGGCTGTGTGCAGCGGGGTCTCTCCTGTTGCTGTCAGTACTGCAGCAATTAAGATGGCAACAGCAAAAATCCTTTGGGATACCAACGTAAAGGCTAAAAGCAGTCACTGTTCAGTATTGAGAGGCTTTACATATAGAATTGCACATCTCTGGCAAAGGACATCTGCAGCAGATGCAGCACTGAGTGCCTCACGACGCAGCAGGGTGGGAGCCTCGCTGGCAGAGCGGGCACTGCTGAGCGCACCCAAACCTGTGTGTGCTGGAGCTCTGGGAGCTGTAAGGGGACAACCAGCGGTGGGACACAGCATGGGCTGAGACGAGCCCTTCCAGAGCAGGACCTGGGGGCTGTGCTCTGACTCACAGCCGTGTTTCTGTGGTACTCTGCACCTCGTGGGGCAGCAGTGCCTCCCCTCCTGCTGTCTCCAGGAGCGCAGTGCCTTCTGCTTGACCTCCTGTCCCCTCCCGCCTCTTGTCTCCAGGAATGGGAGCTGCCCTGGTCTCGTGGTGCACCCACAGCAGGGCTAAAATGCCTCCTCTCCCCACAGGGCTCAGCAGCAGCAGGAGGTACTGCCCGGACAGTGAGGGTGAGGAGTGTTGGGGCGGCTCAGGGAAAGGGGAAGAGTTTGGCTGTGAGCAGCAGGGCACGGGGTCTGGGCTGTTAGTCTGTCTGGGGCCAGCTGAAGCGTTCCTTCCTCCTGATCATCCCTCGCCCTCTCTTTGATCTGAGCTGTACTTTTTCCTGGAGGACTTCCAGCATTCTTGGTGGAGCTATGAAGCTCCCTTCTTTCCCCCTATGCGAGCCACATCCCTCAAATTTAGGAAGGATGCTGTGATGATGAGGTGGGACTGTTGTGTTTAAAGCCACTGCTGGATAAACACGTTTGACTTCTTCAGACATTCTCAGTCTCTCTTTGTTCCTCCAACAAGCGCAGAACGGACAGCAGCACAGCTCTGCATTCAGCTGATAGTTTGCCTTTGTGCAACATGGAAAATCTTCCCCATAAATGGTTCGAGCTGCGCTGTGGCTCCAGATGGTCTTTGTCCGACAAACTGAGAACTTCTGGCGACCACCATTTCTAGACTGACATGCCAGACAGATCCGCGTGCCAGCAGCATGCTGGGAAGCAGAGGCTGGGCTGGGAAGGGGCCGGCAGCCAGGATGCATCTATTCGGTTTTGGAGCTACAATTTGGCCACTCCTGGCTGAGGCAGCGGGATGAGGGAAGGAGCTCTGGGCAGCCAGCTGCACAGTGGGGCTGCTCTTCCTAAGGACAGCAAGAAAATGCCTTGCTCCGTGCGCTGTGCTCCTTGCTCCTTGCTCTATGCTCCACGCTCCCTGCTCTGTGCTCCTGCTCAGTAGGCTCAGAAGCAAAAAAAAGGCTGCTTTGTCCCAAGGTGAGCAGTCCCTTCTCTCCCCCGCAGTAGTAGCAGCCTGACACTACATAAGTAGCTGTGAGCTGATTCATAAAAAACTAATTTATAATTTGCCAGAATATAATCCTATTTGATCAGTGTTATTCAGTTCCTCTTTCTTTTAAAATTCAGTGCACTTAACTGTTCTACGAGGGTTTATGAATGTTTAAAAATTGCTTTGTGGTCCCTAAAGTAATTTGACAAGTCTGACAGCTATTGATTAAAAACCTGGAATTATTCAGACTGTGGGATGACTTGAGGGATTAGATAGAAAGTTTTTTTCAGGCGTGGAAGGAAATAAGATGTTGGAAGGTAAATACGTTCTGGAATATTTTTGAAAAATCCATTACAACTGTGAAATTAAATTGAAATGAGATACTTCGTGTAGAGGTGGAGGAAGTAAATGCTGGCTTTCCTGTTTGGGCATGGGGTAGGGCTCCCCCCCCGGGTCCGGCTGTGTGTATTTGGGAGGTGTGGGTGCTGGGGCAGCCCCAGGCACACGGTCGGCTGCTGCAGTGGGCAGAGCAGTGCTGGGCGCTGCTGTCACCGCTCGTCCTTCTGTGCTAGCTGCTGGGAAGGGCTTCAGGTGTGGCTGTGCCTATGAGAGGAAATGGCAGCGCCAGCCGGGCCGTGTGCCGTGAGCATGGGGCCTTTGTTCAGCAGGTGCAGACTGTTTGTTACTGACAGCTCTTAGAAGATTCTTCCTAACCATATTTTCTCCATCTTAACCTCAACGAGGTTTCCTCCTGCAGTCTCTCCTCTGTGGAAGGCCAACCCAAAATTTCACTTTTCTGCTGGTTAAAAGCCCTCTGCTGGTTTTCAGTCTGAATCCATTCGCAGCCGATTTTAGCCGATGTTCCACCGCACTGCTCTGTAGCCCCAGCAGCTCTCACCTTTTTCCCACCCCTGCTGTGTGGTACGCAGCCCTGCTGGCCCAGCCCTGTGCTGGGATGAGCACACTGAGCATGACCTGGATGTCCCATCCTTGCAGGCATTCAAGGCCAGGCTGGATGTGGCTCTGGGCAGCCTGGTCTGCTGGTTGGCGACCCTGCACATGGCAGGGGGTTGGAGCTGGATGAGCATTGTGGTCCTTTTCAACCCAGGCCATTCTGTGATTCTATGACCGGCAGTGACGTCCACCCATCTCTTCTGTGCCCCAGGGGCCATGCAAGGAACTGCGTGCGGTGCCATTGGGCTGAGCGCAGTATTCTAAATCCTTGTGCTGTATGTGGACCTCAGGTACACTTCAGCATCAACAGCCAGCTTTAAAAAGATGAGTGGAAGGAAAGGAGACCTTCACGTTTAATTACTGGCAGCACACAGCAGACATCCCGTAGCTGTCGTTGGCAGCAGGCAGGGATTACCCACAGATCCTGCCCCCCCAAAGGGAAGCGGCCCTAACGCTGACCCCAGGCGCACTTTGAACTTGGCTACCTCTGATTAATTAAGTTTTTCTTTCCTTGAGCCTGATTCGGGTCTTACGCTCAGAAAGAAGGATTTAAGTTAAACTCTTGAGAGATTGAAGGACAGTTCTCATCCCCTCTTTTTCATCTCATCTCCTTCACCATCACACGCACACACACGTGTGTATCACAGCCCTTGCTGTGGCTGCTGAGAAATCTGTCTCCAAAGGGATTCCTGTCCCCAAATTCCTGTTATTCCTCCTGCAGCTGCACCACAGGAGGATTTTCCTTCCTGCCAGCCTCGAGGTGACAGTGGGGTCCAGCAAACCCTTGGCTAATACTGCCATAGGGCAGCACGGAAGGGGTAATAGCAATCCTGCATTTATATGAAGAGTAGGAAGGTCTCCGTGCAGCTGTGGAGTATCTTTAATTCGTTTAATGGCTGGGTTTTCTGGGGTGCTTAATATCCGTCAGGGCCCAGTTTGGAGAACGTCTCCCATGCTTCTGACACAGGGGCTGGGAATGAAGGTGGCTGCTTCTGTAGCACTGCAGGGTTACACAACAGCCCCGAAACTTCACAGCCCTCCCTGGCTAATAGTCATAATGATTATAATAAGTGTTCATTAACCTGCTGGTATTTACAGCCTTCTATACAGGCAGGAAAATGTTGAATAAAACATAAAGAAACCAGAGCGGGTACAATGAAAACTCTGGATTTCCATTTCGGGGGGTTGTCCTCGCAATGAGTCACCTCGTCCAGCAGGCAGCCTGCACCAGGGGCTGTGCTGGGAGCAGCGTTTTGGCTCTGCCACCGTGTCCCCCCCGCCCTGTGACCCCGGCCCATGTCACAGGCAGTGGCAGCACTCAGGGACCTGGCCGTGCCCGGGCTGGGACTGCCGACGGAGCTGCAAGTTGCCACGTGGGCACTGAGCAGGTGCTGCAGCTGCCGCCCATCCCCAGCAATGCCCAGTGTTTGGACACGGCGTTTTATAGTCCGTGTGACAGCCTGGTGACTGCTGGCTGCCACCTGCAATGCTATTGCCACTCCGTAGTGCTGGGGCAGCAGTATACATCACACTGCTGGGGTGGACAGACAGTGGCTTAAAGAAGTGTGCTGTGTGTGGCTGGCGACAGGGAGAAGTGCTAAGAGGAGCGGAATGGCTCTATTTCCTTTTTTCTTTCACTCCTTTTGCTGTTACATCTCAGTGACTGCTGCTGAGCTGGAGGGGTGGCAGTGCTCCGCGTGCAGTCAGATCTGAACCAAACTTCTCAGGAACGTTTCTGCTGATCCCTTAATTAGAATTCTTTAACCCACTTTTCTGGAGGAGAAACAATTGTTTACAGAAAGGAGTGTGATCTGACTGAAGGGTGTGCAGTAATCTGCTCTGAATCTGCTCTGCTGAATTGTACCAAATTAACTTATTTCTCTATATTTGTTCATATACAAAGCATAAATAATTTAGCATCGTGTCTCTCTGTGAAGGCGAGGAGCACGCTCGCTGATTTCAGATCAGATGGAGCAGTGATGTTTATTACTCTGATGTTGGGGAATGATTGTTGCATATTTAATATCCCCATAAATAAAACCCTGTAGCTGCATTCCCACTTCAGGGATGGGCACACAGCTCCCTCCTAACGCCTCCGATCTGCAGGGCTCACAGCTTTGTGCAATGAACGCTGAGGCTTCGCTGCCCAGCAGGATGGGGCACGAGAGCTGCACTGCCCACGCAGCCCCGCAAAGTCATCGGTGCCGATGGAAGCGCTCGGAGACTTGCACCGTGTGACAAAGCAAATACCAGGAGAAGTAAAGCAAACCTCATTAAAATAAAGTGGCTGGATGATAAGGTGCGTGTTTAACATTCCTTTTAAAAGCAGTATTTCTTTTCTTCGCTTTATCTTGCTAATGCCCTTAAAAACTGCCTGAAAATATGTTGCAGTAATTGCCAAAGTAGCTGGAGCTTTTTAGCATCTTTACAATGAGGTCTGAAGGTCTCCGATTGTAGGAAGGTGGATTTGGATGTCGCAGGCATTCTGTGCAGCAGATGAGCACCTGGGCCGGGCCTGCTCTTCCCATGCACAGCTGGGCCTGGGCTGGGCGCTGCTTCCACGGCCCCCCGCAACAGAGGGCTGTGTGAGGGGCAGCCCTGCAGGCAGCAGCACTGGGTGATGTGGGCGGCAACGGTTGCAGCCCCTTCCTTTGCTGGAGCACACCCATCTTATTTGCTCAGTATCCAGAAGTGAGTTAATGACTATTTTTATCTGTTCGCATTTCTCACGTACGTACAAACCTCTGCTGATGTGCAGCTCGACAAGCCGGGCTGCAGTTGTGATGCTGAAAACCTCAAACCTGTCACGGAGTGAGGCAAGGATAAAGGAAGAGAACACACAGATAAAAGAGCGATGGCCTCAGCAATGCTGCGCGTGGCACACTTGCCAAGCCTCAGAGAGACTTATTAATTTGCATCATGGAAATGTTTATGGTGCACAACTCACGGCTTCCTGGCCCCACTTGGGATCTCATTGGCTTTCAGAGGAAGCTGCTTTCACATTTCTACAATCAGAAGCATTCAAAAACATTTTTGTTCCTTAAATTATGAGATGTTACAGGGAAGGCACGTGTCAAAGATAGGCCAAATCTGTACCAGCGATTGCACGTCAGCCCAGCGCGGGTTTTAATGGCTTCTTCCAGGCAATGTGCTCAGCCTTAGATTAAACACTGTGTGCTTTGCCGCATCCTTGTGGCTTTCTGTCTGGGCAGGAAGGTGGCCCACATTAGGTGACTGATGTGTCACAGCCGTGCACTTGGAACGCGCCTGTGGGTTCCCTCCCCGAGTTTCCTTCCAGTTCTGTTTTCCTTTAGACAACACAATTACATCGCTTGTTGCTAAAATGAAAACACACGGGGAGTAAAATGATTCATCTTTCCGAGCAGTTTTGCTAAGGAGTATCATTAATGAGACGCAGGGAGGAACGTTTATGCTTTGGAAGCTGTGCTCTGTCCCAGGCTGCTCGGGGGGCTGCAGCAGCCCGTACAGAAACCAGGGGGCACTTTTAGCAGCTCTAATCTCAGTATTAAAAGAAAAATGAAGTGAACTAAAAATCCAATCCTTTGCAAACCACACGCGTGCATTGAGGAGATGCTTGGCAGCTTCTCCAAAGCTGTGTGTCTGCTGCATGGCAGCTGCTAGCACAGCTGGGCTCTGCAGAAGCGCGCGGGTTGGGGAGCGCAGAGCATTTAACGCAGCCCTCATCCCTGGCAGCGCTGGTTTGTGTCACCCCGATGGCCCCAAAGCAGCCACACGGAGCCGCATCAGCTGCGCCTTCCTGAGCGTCCGGAGGAGAGGTGAAGAAATCCCGCAGCGTTTTTCTCTCTTGGCAGTTGTTTTCATTTCTCTGAAGTCTGCTTTGTATCACTGCTTTGCCCGTCCCACCCCTCGCGTGCTGAACGCACCCAGCAGTTTGACTTGCCGTCCTCGTGCTCTGTAAGTGGGATCTGACCAGAGGTTATGCAGTGACTCAGTCACCGACTGTGCCCAGCTTCTCATTGCAGCCGCGGTCTGTCTGTGTCATTCCTGTTGACAAGCTGATGGTTTGCTAATGGAAAGAAGCCTGGCGCTGCAGCCATGCGCACAGCCTCGCAGCCGGGCCTGGAGCGTTGGGCACCACGTGATCCCCCTGCAGGACCATCCTCTGTGTGTGCTCGGCTCCATGGAGCTCACAGCAATTGCATTAGGCGGGAGTACGAGGGCAGAGAGCTACAAATGCAGCACAGATAGGGAGAAGCAACTGCAGAGGGCTGGGAGTAGGAAAATGGAGCCCTTTGCCTCTAGCTCTGCAGCGTGGAGCCCCAGCTCAGTGCCTGGGGAGCTCCATCTGCAGCGCCTGGCAGTGCTGGGGCTTCGGGCCTGGCAGGGGAAGGGCACACAGGGCAGCTCTGGCTACACCACATGTGTTTTTTAAATGGCTCCAGTTGTGTTTCGAGGCCATTTTAGGATTTCGTGCTTCCTGCTGATAGCAGTGGCTTGTGGCTCTTGTTTGTGATGGCAAGCGAGAGGCAGCTGGGGCTGGCTGGGCTGGGCTGGACTTTGCTTCCCGGTGTTTACAGCACTGTTGTCATTTGGGAGCTAAGCTGCTGCTTTCGGTTTTGATCAGCCAAAATGGTTCATGAAGCCCTTCAGGCTGGGAGGGGAGGAGGCACAGAGCGCTGCCAGGTGAGCTGAGCCACATCACTGCAGTGCCTGGGGAGCTCTGGGATCCCACCAGCAGGCTGTGCTGGGCTGGGCAGGGCAAAGCAAGGGCACTGGGGGTGAGGGAGGAACCCGCAGGGCTCAGCATTGTGCTTTGGGCCATTTGGGCTCAGAACCGCTGTAGCATTATGCACTTCACTGCCCATTCTGGAAGAGCTTGCTTGTGCTCCCTGCCCGCGTGCCACGGCCATTGGCTGGGTCAGCTGTAGTGGTGCAATCTGTGCGGCCTCGTGAGCTCAGGGGGATTGCAATTTTGTTAATGAGTGCGGATACCGGGCCTGTCTGCTCCCAGGGATTGGGGCTAAGCTTAGCATCTGTCACTGGAAGATGGGGGGGTTCCGTGGCACCGACACAGCAGCAGTTCCGAGGGTGGGAGAGGGCTGCTGGCTGGGAGAACGAGAATTGGTGGAGTGGGCGTTTTAAGAAATAAAATGCAACGAGAAAACACAAACCCCACATTTCCAGATCAAAATTTAAGGCTAGAAATGTTTTGAATTCTCTTGGAAGAAAGTAAAATAGAAATGTTGGTTTTCTGCTGAGCAGATGTCACCCATCAGAGCTGGGGAACCACACAGCAAAGCCGGTACAGGGAGAGGATGGGCAGAGCCAGGGCTGGGAGCAGAACCCACACTGTGCCTGCATCAAAGGATGGCTCTGTGCAGCCACACTCATCTGAACTCAGTGCCATTACACAGCTCAGGCTCTCGGTGTAGTTTCTAAGTGCTTTTCACTCTTCTTGTTACCGGCACAGGCTAATGGCCTAAGGTTTATGCGCTGAGGATGAGGTAAAACTGCAGGTGAGATGGCTGTACCTCCCCATTACCTGAGGCAGAGTGCGTGTGGAGGCTGTGTGCTGACCCTGAGCACCCACTGCAAGGGGAAAGCCTCCCAGACCCTCCCTGTAAAAATTACACACTGACACAACATGTGAAAAAGAGCCATTTTTGCAATGAAGATGAGCTGCAGTTTAATTTAGTTAATAACCGAGGCAAGTTAATCCTGTTCGGACAAGGATCAAACCAGTTTCAGTGCATCTGTGTCAGTGCTTTGCATCTGTCTAAATAGATAGATCTAAAATAACTTGGTTATAAAAGGAAATTGTACTGTGCAGCTTCTGAGCCGGGGATCAGGCCTGGCTGCACTCCCACCCCCACCCCAGCCCGCAGAGAAGCTTGGGTCAGCCTGCTGCCCTGGGCCGCTGCCTGCAGAAGGGGACGGAGATGCTGTGTTCTCTGTTGGAAGTTCATATGTTGGTAATGGCAGTGGGAGGTTGTTATACTTGTTAGCTTTTGTTATCACACACGACTCTTTAAAAAGACAGCTGAGAACAAATGTAGATTTCAGCTTTCATCTCTCCAAGGGAAGATGAGATCTCTCCAGCCCTGTCTGCTCTCTGGCCTGGGGGGCACGTGGGAACGGATGGATGTGTGTCCCCACCGCAGCACAGCCCTGCAGCCCTTCTCCTGCAGCCCGGCTCCAAACCGAAGGCACAGTGGGGAGGGCTGGCTGTAAGGACAGCAGGCAGGGCTGTCAAGGGACGTGACATTGCTGGCCTGAGTGGCAGGCAGGAGGCAGGGCTGCAGCTCCAGAGCAGCCGCGCTGTTCGGCATCCTCTTTAAGTGACATTACTCAGAGACTGAGACTCTGTACTTCAGAGGTCTGATTTAGACATGTATATCTTGCTGGCCCCATGGCCGGTTCTGTCCTGCCAGGTGCCAAAAGGCACGCTCCGTGGAGACATCCACAATTGCAAACGCATTCAGAGCCCCCCAGTGCACTCTCCTTGGCTTTGATGAGAGCCAGGTCCTCCCTCCCCTGCAGAGTGCCGTCCTGACTGCATTTTGAAACCACAAGCCGTGGATCTCCTTGGACATCGAGCAGCCTGTGCTCCCCCTTTGGGAAGCCAGGCCCTGCCCACCTGCCCGTGCACTCACAGCTGGCTGCTCAGAGCAGCTGGCAGCAATGTCATTGGTGTCACTGCGCTGGGAGATGGGCACAGAGGGGCACAGTGAGAGCACGGCGCCTTCCTTTCAGTCTGCGTGCTCTCGGTGTCACTGCGATGCTTTATCTGCTCTGGCTATACGGAGATTTGTATGAAATCATTTCGAGTCCATTGAAGTAGTTTTCAGAGATTAATCTTTCAAAGCATTAGCATTGATTCCTGCATGCGCGTGCCCTCCTCCGGGCTGTGTCCAGGGGGAGATGCGTTATCCGAGTTGGAGGAAAGCTCACTTGTCCTAATTTATTGAAAAAATAACTTCAGGTTTAAAATGGGGCTGTCATTTCTGAACACAGTTCAATCTGTTCTTCACTCCTGAGTCTTCGCTCTGACCTTTCCGTATCTGAAATACTCTGGGCTGTGCGCTGTGTTCATTAGTTTAACTTTCGGGAGGGAGCAGCAGGTGTGGGCTGTGGATAAGGGCTGCATGCAGGCTGGTCTGTGCTTATCCGCGTACCCCTGGCTGGCTGCAGCTGCGGTTTCATTTAAGGCAGCGCCAGGATTTTTACTTTTTAGGAGTTTTTCACAGTTTGTAAGTGTGAGTAACAATTTTTACATTGGCTCTGGAAGGAGCTGCCCCGCGCTGCGTGAAGTATGCAGTGATGGTACCGGCACTTGGGTTGATGAGTTGGAGAAGCAATGCAGTGCATCCATCCCAGCCCTGCAAAGGGACCCTGCTCAGGGAGGCTGGGACAGCACAACGGGCCTGGCCAGGGTACGGGGAGCCGTGGGGCTGCAGGGGCTGTCCCAGCCTCACTGCAGGGCTGCGCCCCGACCTCTGGGGAGAAACAGCTCAGCCTTGGTGGAGTGACAAATGCAGGGAGAGCAATAAAAACTGGGAGGTGATCTCTAAAGACATCTGTCCTTCTCCTGCCTGTGAGTCTGGGCACAGACGGTGCTACAGCTCTGAGAGCCCCAGAAAAATCACCACCTTCGGCCACGCGAATCCCTTACTCCATCTGAAAAGCAGGTTCCCATGAGAAGGAGTTGTTGTATATCCCTAAGAGACACCGACATCTATCTGGCCGCAGGGCAGGTAGCAAATGGGAGAAATTAGCTTTATATCATGATGCCACCTCTGGATGAAACATACGCAATCAGAGCAAACTTTGAACTTTTTGTTTTTAAAGAGCATTTCCCTAAGTCGTTGTCACAAAATTTTCTCTGAGTTTTTTTAAGGACATCATTCAGCCTCCAAAGTCGGTTAGAAGCCATTAAGCCGAGGCCGTTATATACGCCAGCGTTGTTAGAGGGGCAAATGCAAACAAAGTGCTGTTTGGATGCTAAGATGTATTGGCGTGTTGGGCTCAGAGCCGTGCGCTGTTGGCACCTCTCTGTAGTTTGGATTTGAAATTCAAAACCTGAGTCCTGCAGACACTTCTTGGCTCACATTGCTGGGAGCGTTAAGTGGGGTCTCTGAAGCGCGACTAATAGCACAGGGTGATATTGGATGGTTGTGGGAATGGGACTTCACAAAAGGATTATGAAGACCTGCAGCTAATAGCAGCGTTACGTTGTCAGTGAAACCTGCAGGAAGGACGAGGGAGGCTCAGTGAGTGTGGGGTTCTGATCAGTTCCTAAGGAGAGGCCAGCACTTGTTCAGGAGAGCAGAAGGGTGAAGCTAATTATGAGCAGAGAGAAGGCGGCTGGCCCAGATGCTCATCTGGCTGCTATGAAATGCAGAGTGCCAGGCAGCATTGGTCAGAGGTTTGATACTCCTTCCTGTAATGCTGGGTACAGAGCCTGACTGTGCAGAAGTGCTGGACATCAGTTGTGCTGTCCCGGGCCATCAAGCACATTGTAATAAGGAAGGTGAAGGAATCTTTTAATAACCTGTAAGTTCAGTTTGGCCGTTGTTCTGTCCCTGTTCAGCTTCACGTTAATTTTGTGCTGTGCTGAAGGACCCCCTGAGCAAACAGCCACGCTGCAGGCAGGGCAGTGGGAGCACCGCTGTGATGGGTGAATGCAGGGCAGATTTAGTGCCATCCGCAGTGAAATCTGTATGTGGTGTGATGGTGCCATAGGCTGCAGAATGAGGACTGCAAAGTTTTCAGCAGAGGCCCACAGTGACAGTGACCCTCAGCTCCAGCATTCCGGGGACAGCAGCCAGCTGTGCAGCTGCAGCGCATGGTGCTCACTGTGCCAAAACCAGGGCAGGCTGGGCCATTCCCCAGACAGGGCTTTTCAGGACCTCCTCCAGCTCCTGGCTTTGTCTTTTTCTAAGCTTTTTTTATTATTATTATTTACTTTTCTTTTTTTTTTAAATTTTAAATTTGGAATTAATTTGGATAATCACCAACCCTTCCACTTCTTACTCTTCAAGGCCATTAGGGAATCTGGCTGAAAGAAGCTGGTCATAAAGCACTGGCTTCACGGTTAATGAAAGTGAGAGCTATCCGGGTTTAAGGGCCGCAGGAGGTGAGCACAGCGGGGGGCTGTGAGCGCCCCATGGCCTTAAGGCAGGTCCAGGAAGGAAGCACCGTGATACTCTTGGGCCCCAAAGCCCAGGAGAATGGAGAGGGTGGGAATGAGTGCCCTGCATGGAGACCCACAGCCCCAGGGGCTGTCAGCCCAAACAGCGCAGTCTGTGGGCAGCAGTCAGCATTTGTGTCACTCAGAGGTGCAGCTGTGCACAGACAGACGGACCGACAGACCGGCCGGGTGTGATGTCAGGCCTGGGACCGTGGGGTATTCACTGAGCAGAGCCTGTGCTGCCCAGCAGCGCTGCTCCCAGCACATCTGGCTCCTGCCAGAGGCCAAAGACGCATGGTTTGCGCTCGCTGCTTCCTTCCAGACCGTCTTAATAATGTGTCCAAACGTCCAAAAGGAAATACTCTGGAGCTGGGCTGCAGCGAGGTCCTGGGTTCTCTCTTATCCTGCCGCTTTTGCTCTCCACCCACTGCATGTGTGAGGCTCGTTCCAAAGTTCAGGTTCTGCATTTTTATGCCTTGCCAGAGAGATAAAGTGCTCAGTAAAACTGTAACTTGACCTTAACGCTTTGCCGCAGCGGGGAAGACGCTGTGCTGAGGGGAAGGAGGGCAGCGCCTCGGGGCTGCTGGATGGGGATGGGGCGGCACGGCGACGGCCCGGGGAAGGGCTCTGCTCGGCTCGGCTCGGGAGCTGCGGGCGGGCGCTGCTGAGCGGGAGCCGGGTTGGCACGTCCTGAATTTTGGCTCCGCTGCACAAAGGACCCCTGTGCTGCTGCTGCGGATTTGAGAGCGAAACGATTGACTGAAGCCGCCTGTTATTATTTTTGGCTACTCCAGCCATGTATCAAAAACCTGACGCTGGGTTGATGCTGGTGCCCTACTTTATAGAAGCCTTGAAAAGCAGATCGAGGACAGCGAGCTTGTCTTTGTGCCTGGCATCTGCCAGCAAAGGGTGAGCGAGCTTCAAACTGCTGCCGGGGGGAGAGGGGGGCGGCAACACGCGCTGCTCCACGTGCTGAGTGCGGAGCTCTGCCTGCGGGACGGGGCTGAGGCTGCGGGGCGGGAGGCTCTGCCCGTGCCGGTGGGCCGACGGCTGCACCCCCGGGCACGGCGGGGAGCGGCCCAACCCGCAGGGGGAGAGAAGGACCGCGCTGGCATTAGTGATAGAAGAGCTCTGCGTTATTCGCGTCCAACATGATCGCTGCCCTTCCTTCGAGCTTTTGGGACCCCGCAGCCCCAGCTCTGCCCACCGCCGGCTCCTCCTGGGGCGGTGCCTGCCCAGTCCCGGGCCCCGCTGCGCCCACACCGCTCCGGGGAACCGCTCCGGCATCTTTTTAACGAGGGACCCTTCCCTCCGCTGTCCTTCTCGCCCCGACGGCGGCCGCCAGGTGCACGAGCCGGAGGATCGATGGTTTGCTGCAGACGTGGACGGCAGCCTTTGAAAAGTGGAAAAGGAAGCAGCCATAAATAACGGCCGGGGGACGGTGCCATGCGGTGGTTTTTCATTTACTCGATAGCCCCGCTCCGTTCCCGATGAGTAATGGAGGCACCTGAATACGGCAGGACTACGGCAGCAGCCCGGCTGCGGGCGCGGGCGGGGTGAGGACGGGGCGGCCAGGAGAGGAGCATGCCGTGCCGCCCGGCCTCTGCTCGGGCCGCGGGGCGGCCGCACTTCACCCCCCCCGGGGGCGGCGGGGGCAGAGAGCCCCGCGCGGTCCGCCCGAGCCTCGGCCGCAGCCCGCAGGTGGGAGCGGGAGCCCGCGGGCCATGGCTCGCGCCGGGTGCTGCTGCAAACGCTCGTGCGTGCTGTGGATCGCGCTGCTGCGGAGGTCAGTGCGCGCCTCGGCGTTCCGACGGGGGAAAGGAACGTGCGCGTGCGGGCAGGGCGAGGGCGGCGGAGCGAACCGGGCGGCGCTGCGTCCTCCTGCCCGGTGCCCGTCCTTCGCGCTGGGAGCAGCGGCGGGGGGGAGGGGGAGCGGCCGGGAAAGGGGCGCATCGGTGCGGGCTTTGCACAAACGGAGGCTCCGAGAGCCGCGGAGCTGCCCAGGTTCCCCCCCCGGCAAACCGGCGCTCCAGGAGGGCTGCGGTGAGCGGAGCCGCGGGGCAGGGCCCGCTGCGCGCGGAGGGGCGGGA
>PPHD01009763.1:1272-19959 GCA_002909625.1 Bambusicola thoracicus | reverse complement strand
TTATCTTGCCTTTTCATCTTTACATTTGGAAAGTAGTTCTCTTACAAATGCTTTTCTGCCAAATAATATCTTGCATTTCTTAGTATATTGACATTCCTCTTCTGGAGGGTTTTCAGGTCCTGAGAGAAAGCAGTACAAGAGGAGTCCAAACACTGTATTAATGCGTAATTCTGTATTACCAAATCTAATATTCACTTAACTGTAACATTTAATTTAAGTGAAATATTCTTTTTTTTTTTAAACATACATGAAGGAAAACAATATTTTCAGTTCAACCTTGCAGGAAAAAAAGAACATCTGTATTTCTGAAATGTGTTAAAGCTTGCTAAATGAACTGCATAATATAATATGCTTCTTCCTAGGAAAATACTCAACCATCACTTAAAAACAGTTTCATCAGCAACTTTGCTAAGACAAGAAAGAAGCTAACATGCAGATGAGTCATCGAACAGTGAGAACTAAAAATACTTACTCAGTGGACTGCATTATTTACACAAGGATGTAAAGAATGCTGCAGTTGTTGATCTGTTTATTACATAAAGGATTTCAGCTCTTTAAGCTTGTTGATGTGTACATAACATTAAATCTCAAAATGAACATAGCACAGTACTTATTTGTCTGTTTGTAAGGTCAGTATGTGCAGTGATTTAAATCTATTGCTTGGGTATTGCAATTCCCATGGGTGATTTTTCAAGGTGATTCTAGAATGTCATTACTGAGAAAGGCGTTCATCCAGTGTGGCATTGCTTCCTTAAATGAATACTTCCATAGCAAATCAATAGTTTACTGTAAAGTGCATATTGGAAATCTGTCTCCCATTTGGAATTATACATTTAATTCCAGTCCTAAAATTATTTTATTTCCTTCCTTTTGCTTCTAAGTACCATATGAAGAATATCTTCTTATTGGAAAGAAAAGTGCCCAGATGTGTATATAGATGACACTCATAATTTAGGTTTCCTTTCCTTCTGCTTGCTTCAGAACCCAGTAAAACGCTTAGATGAGAAATGTCCTTGTCCAGCTAAATCTGAAATGATATTAACTTTCAGCATTGAGACAAATGAAAATGTACTTTTAGTTTAAGCTGACTAATATTCAGTGACTTCTATGCACCAAGTCAGTAACTGAGAGCTCTACTCAAAGCCCACCTACAGATATGGGCCCTCTACAGTTGCACCCTGTTTTGATGTAAAAGCTTCTGTGGATATTTAAACTGAGGTCTGAAAACAAATGGAACTTGTGTTTCATCTTGCAAGGAAGAGATGATGGGAGGCCTTAAGAATACTTTATATCTCCTATTGCCTTTATGACACCTCTTTACTTTTTTCTGAAAGTCAACTACATTTACAAACACCTTGTAGCCCAGTTGGCATTCAAAAAAGTTAATTAGCCTCATGCTTCTTAGGTAAAAGCTTCTGCATCAATTATACATGTGAACAAATATGTATGAAATAAATTTGCATCTGTGTACTAACTAGTAAGAAACATAGTGGAAAAGCTATGCTCTGTAGCCAAAGGTTGGCCTTCCACAAAAGTTTTGAATAGTTATCGTTACTACATTATTCACAAGTCTGTGATTTATGAGTGTTTTTCTTGGTGGGAAGTGCTTCTTTTAATACCGCTGTTTCTTTGTGATGGGCAATAGATGCAGGATTGTTGCTAGAAGCCAGCTCAGACTACAGTGAGGCCTGAGCAAGAGAAATGTTGAGTGTAATCCGCATGAGGAGAACTGCACTAACACCAGAGCTACTGCCAACTGGAGGAACTGCCTGTCCATGGCAGCAGCCAGAGGGAGTCTAGGAGATGAAGAGAAAGGAGGCTTTAAGTTTGATCTGCAGAAATTTGCCTCTGTATCACTTGGAACCAACTCCTTTAATGATGCTTGCTACTTTATTAACATTTGAACTAGTCCTAAGGCACTCTATTGAGATATAAAAGTTGGCTTTTGCTCCTTTGTGTTGGTACTAGGTATCTTTCAGCAAAAGACTTCTCACCTGAATAATGAGGATAATAGCATTTCTTTATCTCAGTGGGCTGATTGTGAGACTAAATTCTATGTTCAGATGCTATAGCAATGCATCCTCGTTTAATCCTAGATAAAAAAGAATTTTGAAAACACAAACAGTATTCCATTATTTTTTTTAGCCAGTGATGATACAAAAATCTCTTTTCAATAACTATAAACTCTCTGCATATAAGCAGAGATTTTCTAGAGGAAAAGCCCCAGAAACGTTAAGAGCACTTATAGAGAAAGACTTGAGTTAGTTGAGAGCAGAATGGCTGAAGAGGATGCTCTTAAATTAATAAGTGACCTACGCTGCACAGTTCTGCAGAGAAGTGACTACCAGCATGTTCAGTTTGGTCTCTTCAAAATGCCTGGAGTGAGGCTCTAGGTTGAACAGCGATTATGTAAAAATAGCACTTCCTACTCAGCAGATCTGTTCTTGTGTGCTTTAGTGGGGAGAAAAAAATATCACTGTCTTCACTGCTGAGCCACCCTGTCTCTAGGAGAAGAAAGTGGATTATAGTCTAGTTTATGCAACTTCATCAAAATCACAGTTTTAAAGCTATAGTGTACCTAGGCAAAAGCCATCATTTCAAAATTGTGTCCTTTGAAATCAGACCTGCATAACCTCATTACCTCCAGATGAATGGAAATAAATGAAATGAAAGGAAATAAATCCTTCAGACTGAAAAATCATGATTGGACTACCTCCAGCTTCCTGTCATCACCCAAACTAATCAAGCTATTTTCACCCCCAGGTGGAAAATGAAAAGAAAGTGAGAGGTGATGATTATTCTTTTTTAAATATTTGGCAGGTAGACTCAGAGCATAGAGCCCATATAAGTTTCAAGAGGTTACATGAGGACTACAGAAGGCTAATAGCATGATAACAGCTGCTAGCACAGGGATGTAAGCAATGCAAACATCAGATTCATGCAGTTTGGCCAGCTTGTTGCCAAGGATGTCAGACTCCTGAGTGATGGAGAAAGATTTGCCACAATCAACACTGTCTCCAGCTTCCAAAGGGTTGGTATTTCACAACAAATGTTCCTCTTTCCGTCTTTCAAAATAAGTTCTATTTAGCAGCTTAATTGTTTTTCCAGATGAGGAGGCTGTTAAAAAATAAATAAAGGGGGCAGGAGGAAGTGCTATTCTTAACACTAGAAAGTGTATACCTAGAATCTATCCAGTGATTCAGAAGGATACTTTACTCATTCTTGCCCACTACATACCCATGAGAGGAGAGTGTATTTACATGTTTAATATTCAGCCAATCTGCAAAAACTTCTTTGATCATAGACATGCCATTTGTCCTCAAAGCTGTGCCAAAAAACCTCATCTCTAGATAACCTAATGTGTGAAGTGATGAATTTGTTTTCAAGTCCTTTATGGAATGCCTTCCATTTTTTCCACTTCAAAATAAAACACCTACCTAACAAGTGAGCTGCCTCTTCTGGATGTTATCTTTAAATATAAAAGAAATCATACCAAAATCCTCCCCTTAGGGTTTTGTCTGACATTTCTCTTAGAAAGTATCTGAGGAAGAAAAATAATGGCATTATGTTATAGACACAACCCTTTTCTAAAGGAGCAGAAATGCCTGTGTATTTCTCCTTCCCATCTGTAATACAAATTATTCCAGTAGACCTAATAACCCTGAATCATATCAGCTAAAAGCCTGGAGCTTTAGACTTAGAAACTTGATCTACTCTACCATACTTACTGCAGATGGTCAAGCACTAGGGAACTACATAAGTTTGGGGTGGGGGAAAAAAAAAAACAAAACAAAAAAAACTTGTAGGTTTGGATAAAAACCATTTCAGCAATGGACATTTTGCAATGTGCTCTGGGCTGAGGTCTGTTACGTTAGATTTAGATAAGACAAGTTAGACAAAAGAAGTCTGGCTTTTTTCCTACTAATTGCATTCTTACAGAATGAATGTTTTCCAAGCAACAAGCTTGCAATTATTTTCTTCTTCTACCAAGAAAAAAATTCTCATGTCTCTTCAAAAAAAGCTTTTTCCAAAAATAAAAACCCACCCAAGTTTTTTATCCAAAAAAATATGGCAGGGGGGGTGGGAGGGAAAGAGAGAAGGTGAGAGAGGAAAAACATTATTGTAATTCCTTTATGTATTTAGAGAATAGTATTTGCTTTGAACCCTCTGACTGCATCTTGGAGACCTTTCAAGCATGGTCTGTGTGTTTACTGAGGAAGCACTGAGTAGTCCTTACAGTACCAGACACACTATCGTTAGAGGGTTAAGACCTCTGGCAAATGAGGTATGCTGTCAGTAATATATCTGGAGTCAGCGCTGTCAGCAAAGCACTTCTTTACAGCCCTAAAATTGAAGTACCCTGATGGAGCATTTCAGAGAAAAAAAATAAAATAAGAAAAAAAAAGCAAACCTTAGAGCTGCAGTAAGATTCTCAGGTCTCATCAGAATTGCTCTAGTGTTTTTCACAGGCTGCACCTTAGAGTTCCCACTGCAGGCAGCTCTCGTGTATACCTGAGTAGGCTGGGGTTCACATGTCAGCAGTATGTCTCATCAGGGTCTTGAAGGAATAACTCATTTTGTGCAATCATTGGCATGGTGGGAGAAGAAAATGTACTGACTTCTTTCCTTTTTTTTTTGCATTTAGTCAGAAGACTCATATTCTTCGCAAAATGTTTTGGTTTTTTTTCTACGTGGGACAAATTTGTAGAAACAGACTTACCGAGAAGAATTCTGACACTTTCATGGCAGTGATGCTTAGTGAAAGCAGCTAAATTTTGCTGTAGCTGAAATTAGTAAAATCTCATGAAAACAGGTTTTGAACTCATCCAAATGTCAGCCCACCAAAGACAAGTCTAAACAGAAATGTCAGGATTATAATTTTTTTATTTACTTCAGGCACTGCGTTCAGTATACATTCTTTACAGTTTAATAGTGAAATAAACTTAAACTAAATCTTCTTTTCACAGGAAAAAAAAAAAAAGACTTTAACTGTTGACTCTGATTTTTACCTTTCATAGAATCATAAGTTAGTTTGGGTTAGAAGGGATCTTAAAGAACATCTATGTGTTGTGGGCAAGGACACTTCCCACTTGATAGGGTTTTTTATTGCTCTGTCCGAACTGACCTTGAACACCTTCAGTAATAAGACATCCAAAACTTCTCTCAGCAACCTGTGTCAGTTCCTCACCATCCTCTGAGTAAAAAATTTCTTCCTAATGCATAAACTAAACCTACTGTGTTTTAGTTTGAAACATTCCTCCTTGTCCTATCACAACACCACTCTGTTCAACTTTTCTGTAAGTTCCCTTTAGGTACTGGCAGGCCACAATGAGGTCTCCTCAGCTTTCTCTCCTCCAAGCTAAATAACCCCAGATCCATTAGCCTGTCTTTGGTGGAGAGATGCTCCACCCCTTTGATCATATTTGTGGCCCTCCTCCAGACCCATTCCAAGAGCTCCATGTCCTTTCTGTGCTGGAGGGCTCCGATCTGGATGCATTGTTCAAGATGGACCTCACAAGTGCAGAGAAAGGGGAGACAATTACCCTCCCTAGCCCTGCTGGCCACCCCTTTTCTGATGCAGCTCAGGATGTTTGGCCTTCTGGACTTCACACACACTGCTGGTTTGTATCCAGCTTTTTGTCCACCTTTGCCTCTGCAGGGCAGTTCTCAATCCTTCCATCACCCAGTTGGTATTAATGTTTGAGGTTTTAAAATTGCCTGAACTGGATAGCTGTCATGTGATTTTTGTCAGGAGACAGTTTCGGTTTTAGTATTTTCAAGTTGAAGTCTTCTCCAAAAGCTGGTAAGAATAGACAAAAATGGCAGATATGCCTGTTTTGCCCAACTCCCCTGAAAGAGGTAAAAGAGGGTCCAGAGTAAGGCTAAGGGCTCTCCTGCTGTGTGTCATGAACTACAAATCATTCTCTACCACCTTTGGTAAAAATGAAGGCTCATGGTACAAAAACTGTTAGAGGACATCAACAATATTTGGGGTTCCCTAGAGTAGCAGAAAACTCTTTCTGCTAAGAGCAGATCTAGACATGGTACAAGCTGGTCATTTCTGCTATGTAATCGAACTTTTGTTTTTGTTTCAGTAAGTGCTCCAGTTTCAGAAAAAGTTCCCAGGCAATTTTCATTGAACAAAGCAGCACATCAGGGAGTTCAGGCTGTGTATATCTGACAAAACTCACTTTCAGTACAATGATTTTCATATACTCTGTCTCCTAAATGAACTTTGGATGCCTGTCATTTCATTTCTTCATGGTATAATCAGTTAAAAGCTGCTTCAGATGACAACTTAATGAAGGCTGATCTTGCGAAAACAGAACTGAACAAGGTGATAAGAAATTACAATACTATTCTTGGTTTCCTGCATTTTTTTCTAATTCTGAGAAATTTGTTTAACCTTGCTGATCCTCACTGTACTCTCTGTGAAGTATGGATAATGATACATGCCTATTCTACAGAGACCTGGGAAGATAATTATCTTTACATTTAAAAACTGTGGGAATTAGAAGTATCGTTACTTCTCTCTTATTTAATTGTATTAAAATCACCCTTCAACTTCTATTAGAATCTTTGGCATTAAGCATAACAGAAGTGGATAGAAGTAATGAATGCCACAGTCCTTTATTTTCTCTATGGATGAGGGTGTTTGCTTATGTGAGATGACTGGCAGATCCAGGACTTTTTAGAAATGCAGACCCTATCTTCTGTTGAATAGAGGAAGAATATCCACCAAATTCGCATAACCTTTTGAGTTTACATTCTTCCCAGACAGGTTTGGGAGCTTTTAGTTTTTGTTAGCATTCTAGTGCTGCTCTGGTATTTACACTGTGAAGAAAAGTCATCTAAAAATAGGCAAGAGGAATCAGTCCCCCTAGCGTTAATGTCCCAGTTGGAAGAATAACAGCAGTAGGATGCCAACTAAACACAAATCTCTCTGCAGCATTTTAATAAACTTTCCTTACTATTGTGCTGACATAAATAAGGGATTTCAAAGAGGTTTTTTTTTGCTTGTTTGTTTATTATGATTCAATTTTAAGATCTATCCAAGGTTCCGCTGAAAATTAGTAACAATTATGACTAATGTGACCTATCTTTCTCCTTCCTTCGTGCTAAAGACCACATTTCTCAAAGCAATCCTCAAAAAATCAGAAGAGTTGTCAGCATAAAGATTACCACGCTGACATTAGAAGGTCAGAAGCCATCTGATCTATTAAAAGACAACACTGATAGCTGAGATACATGGGTGAGATGCAATAATAAAAATATATAATGATGTCCCTGTCTTCAAGAATTGAAGTGTTACTGACCTTTACAGTACTAGCACCTTTGGGTGTTACTGGCTTCTACTTTCCCAAAAAATAAATTGTATGTAAGAAGAACTCTTTAAATATCATTACATATTAGGCATAAATAAAAATGTTTACCAGAGTTCATTTTCATGTATATTTATAGGCTCTGATGTCTTCAAATGCAGTGATGTTGAGTAAGCTGGTTTGAAATTTTGGAATTTCAAACTGGTTATAAGTCAGATTTTTATCATAGCATCCTTGGAAAGTAAATAGTATGCCTTCCTAAGAAGGCAGTTAACATTACTCAATTGCTAGGTCTTCAGCTTTCTGTGTTGAATGAGGAGTGTGCTTCATCTATAAATGTCTGTAAACATTACAGTCCCTGCGGCTCAGAGTCACAAATCCAAGCATTTAATACAGCCTGGGTTCTCAGTATGATTGTGTTTTGAAATCTAGATTCTGATTGAGATGTATGGTTTTGCTCCTCTGAAACAGCTGAACTAGTTAAGCAAAGCCACACAAACACTACAACCATGTACTTGGTTTCTGTTGCAGAAAAAATGATTAACCTGTGATTAAAAAAAAAAAAAAAAAAAAAAAAAAAAGAATTCTAATGCTTGAAGGGAATCAGTAAATTAAACAGAGGTTCTGTTAGACTGTTCTTACATCTTAATCACCAGGAGAAAGAAAAGCTACTGTTATTTTCTCTAATGATTCTTCCTGGCTACAGGTTAGAAAGTCAGAATAAAGGAAGGTAATGCATTGACTTTATTAATGTCAATGATAATAAAGATAGTAGCAAAGGAAAAGCCACAAAAAGCCTTGGGGTCACTTAGCTAGGTGATCGTGTAACAGTAGAGCACTGGTACTATACAAGGAATTGAAGCCACTGTGACAGTCAAGGTCCAGAGGGCCCAGAAGTTCTATACAAGAAATTTCACAGAAATTATTAAGGATCTGGGATAAAGCTGAATTGAGCAATGTCTAAAGCTGCTTCTGTGTAATAACAGGAAAGAAGAAAAGGTAAGCTGGAATTCAAGAAAGTGTAAAAAATATTCAGAATTGCTTTTAGATCTTCACATTACATCTTTCATTGTGGATTACTAAAATCTGTTTCTACAAAATAAGATACTGCCACCATCTCTTCTTCACAGTTGAGGTTCAGAAAATAACTGCAATTCCTCAATTCCTTTTATTTATTTATTTATTTGTAATAAAGAGTGTTCTTAAATCATCCTCTAAAGAAACTGGTGATGTTTTAGAAGGTAGAAGACTATCATAAAATCTATGACTGCAGTAGCCTTCAAATAAACATTTTTTGATGTTAGAAGATGTGTTTGAATAAAGCAGAGTGTAATTAAATAGCCTTAGTTGTGTGGGTTTTTGGGGATAGTTGTTTTTGTTCTTTCATTAATTTTTTTTAGCTATTTTTTATACATGCATATAGTTTCACTTTTAATCATAGAATCATAGAATGGCTTGGGTTGGAAAGGACCTCAAAGATCATCAAAGTCCAAAATCCCTGGCACAGGCAGGGTCACCAACCTCCATATCTAATACTAGACCAGGCTGCCCAGGGCCCCATCCAACCTGGCCTTGAACACCTGTAGGGATGGGGCATCCACAGCCTCTCTGGGCAGCCTTTGCCAGCAACCTCACCACTCTCTTGGTAAAGAACTTCCCCCTGACACCCAACCTAAGTCTTCCCTCCCTCAACTTAAAACCATTTCCCTTTGCAAAGAGTTGACTCCCCTCCTGTTTGTAGGCTCCCTTTCGGTACTGGAAGGCTGCAATGAGGTCCCCTTGCAAAATTAATACAGATATATATGAAAGAACTACATGAACAACGTTAGATCCCAAATAATTTTGCTTGCTAGATCCCCAATAATTTTGCTTGCCATTATATCTTTAGCTACATGCTTATTTATACACTGGGTAGTTTCTAGCAGTTTCTAGTACTTCAGAGACCTGAAACCATCTGGCTGCTTTTCTTCTAGGCCTTTCTTATTTACTTTGTGTTCATTACAGGTTCAGTTTGCCATTATATTCCAAAAATAAAAGTAGTTTTATTATTATTATTTTTATTAGTAGTAGTAGTATTAGTGAATTAAAACATATGGAGAAAAAGTATAAGTTACTTTTTATAGAAAGGAAAGTTCTTGAGCTTCATTCCCAGTTCTGCAGCATAAGCCTTCTAGAGAGTAAGAGTGATAAGTCAGGAAGCCTCTGTAGTTACCAACTACTTAGAAGGCAATGTGAAACCAAGAATAAACATCATTCATCGACAACAGTTAACTTAATGCTGATACAATTTAAGTTTTTGTTCTTACTGCCACATGTAGATTTCTTTGTAATGTACAATATGCTTTGAGTTATTTTTTCAATATGTGATATGTGAAGCAACAAAACACCTAAAAAAATAGCTATATACAGATCTTAAAAAAGGAAGAGACAACAGAAATAAGTAGTGGGATTTCTCTAATATGAACATATTGTTGCCTATACCTTGTAAAATATTTTTACACAAATGTAGATTCTGACTGAATGTATCTTAGAAAAAACAAAAAAATACAGCAACCGAGTTTTTAAAAGCACATTTCTTGGGGAAGGAAAAAGAGGTCTGAACTATCCTTGCCTTTTTTTCTTGCTTCAATAGCAGAGAATTAAGTCATAGAGAAGCAAACTTAGCACATAAATAATTATATTTTTAGTATACTGAAATTTCAATTGTTTCAGGACCAGATTCTGCAATTGCTGTTATGTGTAGCTGTATGGGAACTGTTGAATCATGGCCTGAACCTCTGATTGACCACCTGAGGTGAGCACTGAGTCAGCTGCAGGGGCACAGGTGAATGCAGTTTCACCTGAGTGACCGGAAGGGGTCAAGCCTGGCTCCACCCCTCCTCGCCCCCATTTAAGGGCTGACTCCCCAGGAGGAAAGATATCTGGAGATCCTCCCTCTGGGAACCTTTCAGCAAGCTCAGGACATGGGTAAGATCTTTATTTCACTTCTACTTTGTAACAGCATAATTTTTCCTAATCTAATACCTGTTTGCTATACAGCCATACAGTAGCATAATATTAATGGAATACTTTTATACTGTTCTCAAGGTATACTGAAGACTTTCTTGCAACTGAAAGGCTCAACACACAGAATAAGAAGTATTATGTAGGCATAACCTTAGCCTAAGATGTAGTCCCATTCATTCCAGGCTGCTGTTTTACTTGATGAGAAGTTGCAGCCTTTAGCAGATGGATTCTCACACTATCAAAAAAAGCCAGTCAAGCAAATCTTCCTTTCTCATACCTGTGTTTTCTTCAATGAAGTTTTTCTTTTCATGTAATTGTATGAAAAATTAAAGAGGATTTAAGGACCTTCAATCCTTAAGAAGACTTATAATTGTTCTATTGCCAAATATTTGATTATTTAGTTTTTAACTTCTTTGGTAGAAAGTTGACAACTGTCAGGAATCAGGATGAAACAATCTTCCACATGACTTAAAGGGTGGAGATTTAACATGCCTATTCAGACCTTCTGGAGTACAAAATATTCATTCCTGTTGTTACATGTAAGAATGAATTGACTTCAACAGGATCTTTCACTGTTAGCTAGCATCTTTCCCTTATTGCACACAGCTTAACTCAAGACTTAGCACTAACACAAGTTTGCTTACTTGTCCTTGTCTTGCACATTAAGATCCACGTGTTAGCCAAATAAAACAAATGAAAAAAAAAAAAACCACAGATTTACTTGTTACCACAGGAGATCATAGGAAACAACCAGATTTTTGTTTGGAGGCCCTTTAACATGACTAAATACTACAATGTTAATCTGGTTAATATACACTGCACTAACATATTCACTGAAAAGTGTTGCCTGCCAAGTTAAATTGTGGGAGTTCTGTTTGGGCTTGATACTTTAAAAAGCATGTTATCAGGGCTGAGTGCACCAATTGGCCTTGTCAGGCCTAATGAGCCCCACCTGGGACCTCCACTCACAGTTCTGTCCATGGTGCCAGGAGATCTACTTAAACTCAGACTGCTCTATGCTACCACCTCTATCTCTGTATTGTTTGGATTCCCTGGCTTCACCTTGGCTCTGGTTTGTTGCTTTGCTTTTATCTTGTGATCACTGGGTTGCTTATAGTAGTGTTAGAAATGAAACTAGAGATGTGGATTTTTTGACAAATTAACAATATACATACAGTTTTTCTCATCTTTCCTACTTAAAAGTAGAATGTAAGAAATAGATAGCTAATGGATACTCCTAAGTGAATGGTAGGACTTGAAAGACTCTTAAATTATTGCATGTAGGCCAGTTGATTATCTATGGAATTATATATTGTTCCATGTTTAATAATATCGGGCAAAAAATATAGGAAAACTCCCAGCATCTGTTAATTTCAGAATAAAACTGAGCTATTAGTTAAGATGCAAAATATAGTAACTTCCTTCTAACTGACTCATTTAAGTGAAGCTTATAGACTGTTTGGCTTCAAAGTATTAGTCATGATGGCATATAATTTTCTCAGTTTGAAGGGTTGTGTTGCTTATAAAAAATAACATCATAAATTTAGCAAAACACCCTCTTGATTTAAGCAAAGAATAACAAAAATCTGTTGTTGACTCACTGTCACAGCTAGATTAAAACCAACATATTTTCTTGGAGAATGTCTTGGGCTTGCAGTTTACAATCCACGAATAGGACAGCGGTGACACTTTCTGCTGAAATATTCATGCTGTGTGCTAATATACTTCTGAGACAAGGTACAAAATGCTAAAGGAATGCTGAAAGAGGCCGCATCTTTTCCCATTGGGGTCATGGGGAAAAAAAAAAAAAAGGAACTGAAGTAGGTGTTCATAATTTTTTTTTTTAATGGCTAAAAGATCCCCATTTGTAAAATATCTACTGATGCGATATAAGACAAACACTAGTCCTGGTAACAATTATTTTTATTTTTTAACGTTTGATTGTGTAACTGAACTTTATAGTGTATCAACTGTTGTCTGGATCAACGTGCTATGTTTATGAACAAATTTTGTTTATATAATTATCAGTGATTTCAAGCCACTGGAACCTTTCCATTCTTATGATCTCAAATTTGTTCCTAACAGAAGATGATGAAGGCATGAGCAGTAAATTAGAAAAGTAATCTAAAAGAAGGCCATATAATAAGTAGCTCATAAGAGAAATATCTTCAGGCCAATGACTATGGCAACAGATTCCAATGCATTTCAGACATTTTCATTTTTCAGTTAAAAAATATGCATATTTCTAGCCTGCGCTTTCAATGTTTAAAAATATGAACTGAGCATAACTTATGTTCTGGCAGCTGAAATAATACTCCTGGCTATGAGCCATCCTTTGCCCACACCGAGGAGTGCTCCAAACATGACTGCTCCAGAGGACCTGAGAATACTAACACCAGCCTAGCAGAGGACTCCATGACAAGTCTCCCATCCAGATGTATCATTTTGGGTAAATATAACTGCTATTCCTGTTTAATCAGGGCTGTTAAAAAAAAAGAAATCTGCTATCATGTTTCCTCTAATAAGACAGATGATAGTTGTGATGGCATAAGTGAGGCATGAGATTTGGGATACACGGTAGATTTCAGACATCCCCCAAAAATGTATGTGACTCAAGATCCAGCACATTTTATTTGGAACTGATTCTGTTTGCTTTAGAGGAGCACAATCACGATCCACAGAATGTGTAAGTGTTCAAAAGCTTAATGCAATTTATGTCTGAGAAGAGTGTATTTCAGAATCTACAGCCATGATAATCTCAATTTCTAAAAAAATACAAATGCCTTAGTAAGGTTACAGTACTAAATACCTCACTGAATTGGGCAGGAGAGGGACAGTGTAACTAGTACTGAGAGGAAAAAGTGACAGGTCATGAAGACTGGCCAGGTCACTTGATATATCCTGTTACACTGACGTGGTCTGTAGTAAATGGTGATTTACTTAGGAAAAAAAAAGAATTAAAAAAAATCCTTCAGTCAACTAGGTGTAGAACCTTTGGGACACATTATTCTGATCTTAATATGATCAACATACAACCACTTGTATCTAAGGCTGTTATCCTGGGTTTGTGTACCCAAACTGCAGCAGGCCAAAGATGAAGAGACACTACAGCTTGCAAAATTACATCTTACCAGCCTTACAGGTAAGATCTATCAAGTTTCATCTGCAAATGAGGCACCCTACAAATGTGACTAAACTACTTCCAGAGCCAGGTCACACAAGAAAGCAGCATAGCTGCATTCCTGCTTCAGAGGACCACATCAACAGCCTACAGAGCCAGGCTGATGTTTTCCATTGCGTGTAACTGGAGGTTACAATGTGCCATGCACATGACTAAGCAATCAGACAACTCCATTATAGCTCTACTTACTGTCAGCTGGTTGGTGCTGCTTATGCAGGTGAACGGGCTCCACTTGGCTTTGGCACTTCATGGGAGGTTCCTGGGAACTGGAGCACTAATTACTGTAAATCACTGGAAACGGCATGGTAGGTGTTGGGATATATATGAGAGCAACAAAAGGGACATTACAATGTTCAGGAGAAAAGAATTAACACCTGATACATTTTAAAAGTACAGTGAGCAGGCCAAACATTTAAGGTAAAATAACTGTTTTCCAGAAGTGATTTCATTACTTTTCCTTCTGTGTTATTTGCAATTTTCTCAACAGTGCCGTATTTTTAGCTTTGAGACAATATATTAATGTGGGGATATTGTCAGTGTAACCTTTTCCTTTAGGAGCATCTTAAAAATTAGCATGTCTATCTAAACTGCTAAAAGAGAGATTACCCCATCGTTAACTTACCACACATGTGAATGAGAGGTGGGACCGAGACCTCATGACAACTGCAGACCGCTCTCCACACACTTAGTTATAGTGTACCCATACCGAATATAAGGGATGTGCCTTTGTTCTGTTTGGGTGCACATTAAGAAGGAAATATCTCCAGGGCAGCGTTAAAGAATGCCTGCTTCTTAATACCCACATTTGTCTTGAGTTTTATTTGGGCCAAGGTTTGTCTGGCAACAGGAAGATCAAATGTTTGAGACAGGAGAAAGACACTGCAGCTTGTCTGCATTTCAGAGCACTCTTCCTGAAACAGGCTATGCTGGTGACAACACATGGTACTGTCTGAGGTATGTGCTCACTGTATCTTTTTCCCAGAAATAATACATACTATAGAGAACAGAGGGCAGTATCTGAAAAGTGTAACTGCTACTTATACAGCACATGCTCTGTGTGCTTCACAACTGTAGAATGATCAATCAAGGCTTGTCAAGAATGAAAATCCACCAAAATAAAAATAAGGCAATGAAGTGAAATGAAATACAAGGGGAAAAAAATAAAAGCTGAATGCACGTACTCTATTAAAGCATGAATATCAGGATAAGGCATATGAAAAGAGACATAGGAGAGCAACTGTAGTTTTAAAATGCTTGATAATTAAAGACGAAACAAAAAGCAGAATAACATTAGATTGAAGGAAGGAAGTCTAGCAAGGTTGTGGAAACTTGAGAAAAAATAGTTACACGTAAAACAAATAAGAAACAGGATGTTGCACTTCATAAAGTTACACAAAGTTAAAAGATTTAAACATAAAAAATATAACAGCTTTCAGTGTAATTTATGGTATAAAGACACTTACTTTGTGGAGTAAAAGCAAGTAATTTCTGATCTTCAGAGCACTCTAAATAGGTATTTTAATTGTTTAGATTTCAAGGCCACAATCAATTACTTCTTCCAACAGTAAATATCCATAGTTAAAATGCTTTGGGATTTGTTTCTGTCTCTGTACTCTGTCTTTTTCTCTCATCTAGAAGAAAAGCTCAAATAATATAAATATAAGGAATAATTTTGTGACAGTGAGGGTGGTGAGGCACTGGAATAGATTACCTAGTGTTGTGGTTGATGCCTCGATCCTGGAGACTTTCAAGGCAAGGCTGGATTGGGCCCCAGGCAACCTGATCTAGTTGTGGTGTCCCTGTTTGTTGCAGGGAAGTTGGACTAAATGGCCTTCAGAGATGCCTTCCAACTCTTAAGGATTCTGTGATTCTAAAAGCTAATGGAAATATAAAAGCTAGAATGAAAAATCACTCTTTCAAAATGATAACGATTTGTAAGCTTTCAACATTGCCTAAAAATCTGTGTCAAATGCATGAACCATAATGTGAAATAAACAAATGGAAACATAGCTTAGATGTAGGGTTGTTTGTTTGTTTGTCTTTAATATCCTTCTCCTTGTGTAGCCTTTTCATAGCTAAGCACGGAAAGAAAGAAATCCTTACTTGGTATGGATAATACCTAAGAAATCCAACAGAACAATAATGATGTTATAACTTTATTGAAATTTGACTGTAATGCAGAACATAAAAAAATATTTTGAATAGTTTTACAAGGTCAAGCTTTATAGGCCATTTTTGTTTATTGAATATCCCTGAAAATAACATTTCAAGAAAAATATTCTTTTTTTTTTTTTACATATTTCCTGAGGCATATGAAAGTATTTAAAAACAATTATTCAGAACCATGGAACATACAGTTGGAAACTGACTCAAGGCAAGCCACATTAAACGTAATGATATATAAATGACTTTTATGACCTGAAATGTGCACAAAAATAAAAGCATTGTAAACTACATATTATTTGTTACTTTCATGCTAACAGGACTACATTCAAGGGATGCTATTTGCACCATTCTATTTTTAAGCAATTGTCATATTTTTATGAAGGCCAGCATGTAAAAACTTTTTTTTTCTGTGGAAATGTGTTATTCAGTATACCTAATTAATCAATACACATGGCAATCTTTATTTGGCATAGTTTCCACTATCAATTGCTATGTATGTCTTATGTATATTTCTACTAAACATGAAAATGCTTTAACCTTCACCAGCAGCACTGAGTGAAGACAAACTAGAGTAAATCACCTAGTTCATATTTTATTTGTATGATCTCAAAAAATAACAGAATATCAAATCCTGAAAGAATAAGCAATGCTTGAATTTGCACAAAAAGAAAAAACAACAAACAAACCAGCCCAATCCACTTCCAATGATTACTGAAGTTTGAGGGGCACATTAGCTTAAACAACCCATTTTTTTTTTTTTTAATAAAGTTGAAGGGATGTTCTTAAATTAAGAAGTGCTTTACATGGGTTTTGAACTCAATTTATACAGAACTTTGACAGGGCCTGTAATGTAATATTTAAGCTGACATATGTTTTTAGGAATATTAACTTACAGTCAAATGAAAAGAAAGGATGTCCATTTTGTGCACATATCAAATTTAAAATGTGACAATAAATACAACTTGCAGCCAGATTCAAGTTATATACTGCAACAGAAAATATGTGCCTTACTTCTGTTTTGAAGATGGGTGACAGGAGTTAGTAGAATCATATGTGCTTGAGTAGAATGTTCTGTTAGGCTTGAATATTGAATCTTTTTTTTGAGCTTTGAGAGGGCAGAATGACCTTCCTAATCCAATGTTTATGCCCACTGTAAAAGGAAAGAAAACAGCATCAGTTCATGCCACAATAATTTACGAGACAAAAGGTTATCAGAAAACTTCTTTAAAAACAAACAAAATAAGGCCATAACTTCAGTCCCAAATGAATACTGATTAAGTACACTTTGTCTGACAAGTAAGATATTGGTTATACACAAGGAGATCTAGGAAGATGATGGGAGGAGGAATGAAAAGCAGGAAATCTACACACACAATAGGCAGGAAATTACACATACTTATTAACCTATCTAAAAATTCCCAGTGAAAAAATGTAAATTTTTTTAGGACCAGCAAAAATATTAAAATTTATTAAGTGAGGGGAAATCATATTTCAATTCAAAAATGTAATTTGTCTCCTTCTCTCCTCCATCTCTCTCATACAAGAGCCCATCAGTTACAGCAGTAACAACATGGCTGTTTGAACCCTTCAGTCCTACTAAAAAAAGCAGAATTATTTCTCAGTCTTAGCAGAAACTCTGCCCAGTGTATATGTGTCCAATTACCTCCGCCTTAAACTGTTGCTATCTACAGCCACTGTACGCTGCAGGCATCAGCACTTCCCCCCCTCCCCCAGCCAAGTGACATTCATTCCTGGCTGCTTACCAGCTATGTTTTTATGTAATTCATTTCTCGGGGCTTTCACTTAGAAATCCTGTTCCACCAGCACTCAAACTTTGGCTAAAACTCAAGCCTTTATGCCCCTCCGCTGCATTCTGCAATGCTTAAACCACTCCAGATTAAAGTGTTTTAAATGTCACCAAGTTACCGAAGCTGCTACTTTAATTGTAACGTCTGTTCAGGTTTTTATACCTAGTAGCCTTAAATCTCTACAAGCTGTATATTCTCCATCAGAGCACCGGCACATCCGAGCTGGATGCCCTTCTCCCTGAGGAGAGCAGTGCCACTTTCCCACTCAGGATGTCCCCCC
Source organism: Bambusicola thoracicus (assembly GCA_002909625.1). Taxonomy (NCBI): domain Eukaryota; kingdom Metazoa; phylum Chordata; class Aves; order Galliformes; family Phasianidae; genus Bambusicola; species Bambusicola thoracicus. The sequence goes on along the minus strand of PPHD01009763.1, from coordinate 2,196 downwards.
CAAGTGGGATTTGAGGAGGTGACACTGTCCTTCTGGGCTTGTCTCGTCACAGCAAGGTCAAAATCCCGTCAAATTAGCAGCCTCAGAGAAAGTGGAACATGGCAGACGGGCATTATTCATTTTGTGTACTTTTACAAACATCAGGCCTAACAAGCTGCGCGTCACTGACTCTCCCTGAGGGGCCGGCCGCTGCAGGACACCACCGCCCTCAACGTTGTCCCTCCGCGTTGAGAAGCGAGGCTGCTTCCGCCCCTTGGCCGCAGCGCGGACAACGGGGACAGCAGCGCCACGGCCCCGGCCCGACACCGGCCGGCCTGGAGAAGGCCGTCGGGCGCTACGGTGATTATCCTCACTTGCCCTAGCGACTGATGACGACATCCATTAAGTACCCTCCTCCCATTGGCTTTCGGACACGCAGAGCGTAACCAATCAGAGAGCGAAGCGCTGCTGCTTCCCCTCCCCCTTTAAAGGCGGTGCGGAGGGGGCTCGGCTGCCTGCGACGGCGGCGTCACGTGACCTTCTGTTTACATCCTCTCAGCTGTTGGAGCCCCTCCTCCCCTTGCGGCGCCTTACACCAACACAAACAGCGGCCGTAGCCGGCCGAGCCCTCTGCTGCGTGGCCCGCCGGCCTCACCTCGTTCCGTGGGCGATCGCGCGGGTGGCTGGAGCGCTCCTCCGCCTCCCTTCTGCTCCGAGCAGGGTGTCTGCTGCACACCGGGTGAGTTCCCCGCGCACGGGAGAAGGAGGAGGAGGAGGAGGAGGAGGCGGCGGGGGTCCCCGTGGCTGTGCTGCGGGGTCGCTATGACGGAGCCGGGACGGTTTAGAGTGAGGGAACAACGCAGCCCCTCCCGTCCGTGACTGCGGCTCCCATTGTCCGTTGGCACGCAGGCGCGTGGGGGTTGGGGCGGCGGGGGGGGGGGGGAG
>PPHD01009762.1:0-15556 GCA_002909625.1 Bambusicola thoracicus | reverse complement strand
TGATGAAGGCTCGTAGTCTTCCTCGTGAAGGCTCGTAGTCTTCCTCGATGCAAACTTCTGACCCCGAAGTGGGGGGGCATCCCCCATCTGGTGGTCCCTTGGGATGAAGTAAAACACTCTTGACAAGGAGTCTGGCACCTATGTCTCTCTCTTATCACAAAAGGATGCTCCTGTGGAATGTAAGCACTAAACAGAACCCAGACCCCCACTGGCAAGGCGCCTGGGGCCTATTCTTCTCTTATCTCTCTCTCCTCCAGTTCTCCCTATCTTGCCGACAAGAAATCTGGCCCCATGGACTGTAGGCAGAATCTAAACCATCCAGTTAGAATCCCAAAATCAAACTTTCTTTCATTAAGCGGAATCAATTCGAATCAAGTCGCCCCCCTTTTCAGGTCAGCATGCAAGGCATGGCCGCCCAGCTGGGACCCCCCGTGCCCATCTGCGGCGGCGATGCTGTGGGTGCCTCACACACTAACGATGCCCCTTTCTCTCCCTCCTCTCCCCACTGTACATGGTGTGTGTGTGTCCCCGCTGCGCCCCGCATGGCTCTGCACCCCGCTTGCTCCCCAAGCGGTGCTGCCCACCCCGGTGCACAGCGGCGGGCAGGGGCTGGTGGCCACGGGTGCTCGGTGCGGCCCCGTCCGGCACCGCCACCTTCCTCGCCACCGGCCCCGGTCCCGGCTCACACCGGCAGCTCCACGCCCACCCTGCCCAGCCCCTGCTTGATGGACGAGAGTTGGTTTGTCACCCCTCCCCCCTGTTTTACTGCAGAGGAGCCCGGCCCCGACGGCGTGGGCAGCAGCCCAATGGAGGACCTGCTCATCGAGCACCCCAGCATGTCCGTCTACGTCACCAGCACCCTCGAGCTGGATGCAGAGGGACCTCAGGACGATGCTGCTGGGTGAGTGTGAGCTCAGGGACTGGGCCGGCCGTGCACAGCCTGCAGCTTTTTGCCTATGCTGCCCTCCCTGGGGGGGCTGGGATCGGTGGTTTTAAGAGGTAGATTTAGGTTGGCCTAGGGAAATACTTAATGCTAAAGGTGAGGAGATGCTGGAACTGGTTGATCAGAGAAGCTGTGGATACCCCGTTGTCATTGGAGGTGCTTAAGGTCAGCTTCAAGCAACCCAGTCTGGTAAAGATGCCTGTGGCAGAGGACTGGGTGTGATGATCTTTGAAGATCGCTTCCAACCCAAGCCATCTTGCAAGTCAGTGACATCAGTGTCCCCATGTCCTACCTGGCAGGGTGCCTTGCCCCATGCCATGCAAGGACAGCAGCCTCCGTGCCTGAAAGTATTCTGGCATACACTAGGACCATGTTAAGATGACTGTGGGCATGGGACTGGCCACGTGAAACCCTTGCTGTGTTTGCTGCTGGGGAGGCACTGGCCCTGTCCTCATCCTCTCCTGCATATTGCATGTTACCCCTCTGCCAGGCTGGGGAGTCTGCCAGGCTGGGCTTAAGCCTGGTGGCTTGCATAAGTATGGCATGAGCAAAGAAACCCCACCAGGAGAGGGTGGCCCTGAGCACATTGGTACCCCTGCGCCCCCATTCTCCCTATACAGGGGAGTGCTGCAGCCTGCTGCCGCCAGCCCTCCCTCCTGGCTCTCTGCTGGCTCGGGTTATGCTCCCACTGTGTGTGTCAGTGGGACAGGGTGCTCTCCCCTTCACCTTGACCTTTCTTTCTGACCCATATTTCAGCATAATGGGGGATAGCTAAACAGATGCCATAATCTGCCACCTAACCAAAGTGCAAACAAGACCCAGCTCCCTGCCATCTCCTTCCCTGGGAGCTGGCAGGATGCTGCCCCTGATCTGCCCTTCCTGCACCTACAGCTTCTGTGCAGCATGGGGAGCTCTGTCCTCTCCCCATGGCTGTCCCGTCACAGTGTTCAGGAAAGCCCTGACCATGCCCAGCTGGCCCAGCCCTGGTGCTGCTGTGCCGGGTTGCTGCTGCGCTGACCCTGCGAGCCCTTCCTCAGGGCAGGGAATCATTCCTGGTGTCACAGCTTTGCTATTTACCCAGCCTTGCAAGGGGAATTGGAGGAGAACCTGTTTGGCTGGCGGGCGATGTCCCTCTTGGCCTACTCCTTTCGCAGAGCCCTACTGAGCACCACAGTGCCATCTCTAAAGGAACCTCAGTGCTGGTGGGTGAAGGAGGAGAGAGGCCAATGGGAGCTAGGAACAGGCAGGGGAGCAAATCTGCTTTGGGAGCAGGGTGGGCGCGACAGGGCCGTGGGTTGCGCTTGGCTGCTGCCCGCTGGGTTTGAGCATGCTGGTCCCGGCCAGACCATCCCACAGCCCTTGTGTGGCGACCCGTGCGGATGGGCTCCCGTGGGAGCAGGGGCACAGGAGGGCGTGGGCGGCTTACGCGTGGGACGGGAGCCCTGGGCACCACCGACCTCTGACGGTCCCACGTTCCCACAGGGAGGTGCCGGAGCCCCGGTTGGAGCGGCACGTGCCGCACCGCAGCGCGTCCCTGTCGGTGAAGGCCGCCGTCCTAGAGAAGGTCAGCCAGGTGCGGCAGGTGCAGCGGGCCAAGCAGCTGGCCGAGAAGCCGTGGCTCAGCCAGAAGGCGCTGCAGCGGCAGGACCGGGCCCGCCAACGCCCGCCCCGCCGGGCCCGCCAGCGCGCGGGGAGCTTCCTTCACCAGCCCTGCCAGCGCCACTGCAACTACTGACCTCACCCCAGCACCTGCTGGTGGGGCTCGGTTTCCCACTGCCACCGGCCCCAGCGCTGCCGCCCCGCCCTCCTCCCGCTCCCCTCACCTCTCCGGGCCCTCCCGGTGTCGCGCGGTGCGGATGGGAGGAGCGGTGCCGCACCGTGTGCTGTGCCGTGCCGGCTGCTGCCCTTCCACCCCCCCCAAAACAGCCCCTTTCCAAAATCCGTGGAGAATCCTGTCGGTTGTGTCTGAGGAGCTGTGACATCAGTGCCTTTCTTCACGACATCGTACTCCTCCAGGTGGACAGACCGTGATGTCACGAGTGGATACCGAGCAGACGTGGGGAAAAGGAACAGCAATGAGATTTGGTATTTGGGAGAAAAAAACGACACTGTAATCAATGCTTCCTCCTCCCGTCCCCGCTGTCAGAGCAGAGCGCAGGCAGAGCCGCTGTCACTGCTGCTGGCGCCGCTGCTGGGCCGGCTGCGCCCTCGGCTGCTCCGTACTGGCAAAACCAGCAACCCCTCTTCCTGCCCAAATTTCTTAATTGTGTTTTTACCACAATAATATGAAGACTACAGAAAGCCAGGCGGGGCTCTGTGTTCTGTGTTTTTAAAGACAACCTTACCAGAAATCTCAGGAAACAAAGCACTGAGGCGGGAGCTGTCGGAGCACTGCTGGGAGGTGACAGCCGGGCGCTGGCGCAGCGTGGGGACCTCAGCAGATCCCTGCAGCCTCCAGCGAGCGCTGGGCCCGGTGCCACCGCGCTGCAGCCACGAACAGTCCCAGGTCCTGTCCCGTGTGAGCCAAGGAACATCAGCCTCCCTGTGCCACCCCCAGCAGCAGAGCAGAGAAGGGACCCACGCAAACCCCCCAGGTGGCAGAAGCACGTTGGAGCTGGTGGCGAGAGAACGTGAAGGGAGAGGGAAGGATGGAAGCCAGCAGTTGCAGCGTGAGGCCAGGCAGCGGGAGGGCTGCAGGCCGGAGCTGTGCCGCAGAGGGAACCCTGTCTGATCCGCTGACATCATGTTGCTGGCGGCAGCTACCTCCGGGCCTGGGCAGCGCTCATTGGTGCTGCTGTGCTGGGGCTCCTCCTGGCACCCAGTGCTGGCCCCTAGAGTGTGCTGCCCTTCAGCACTGGGAACCCCTGGAATGGCGGCGTGTACACTGCTTTTAGGCAATTGTTGTAGGCCCAACCTCGGACTGCTGACTTTTTTGTTTTTAAATGAGAGAAAAACCCACCCCCAGACCCTCCTCCAGCGAGTACTTTCCCAGATCCCTGACTGCGGACATGGCTGGTGCTGCTTGCCTGCAGGGTTTACCTTCAGCTCTGATGACACAGTGATCCCAAAAGCACAGGAAGAATGGAAATTTGTTTTAAAAACTTTTATTCTAAGCCACACATTGGAGCCTTCCAGATTCAATTCTTCCAGGCCAGTTTCTCGTTCCAGTCCTGCTGGGCACAGTGCTGGCTGCCATGCTGCTGGGAGCCCAGCACTGGGCAGTCCCATTCCTAACAGGAACCCCCATTTCAAATTCTCCTTTGTAATTTCGGTAGCAGGCAGGGTAAAACTTCTGAGGCAAAAAACAGGCAGCTCTCTTGTGCTGCTTTTCCGGCCGTTCTGGTAAGCAGTTGCAGAGCTTGTTCCCAAAGCAGAGCAGGAGCCAGCCGGGGGTCAGTGCCTCATCCTGCCCACCCTGGGCACAGTCAAGATGCACAGTTTCATTTCTGTACTGGAGACTGATGGATGATTCCTTGACTTGAGGGGAAAGTTTACATCCTTTGGCTTCCTTCACGTGAAATGCCTTTTTATTTCTGAAGTGATCCCTGGTGCAAACTGGGCCACAGGCACTGCTGAGGGTGACGGGGCCCTTCCTGGGCACTTTGGTGTGGTGGGGCTGGGTTTGACACTAGGAGCCACGTCCTGCGCTCCTGCTCTCTCCCAGAGCTCTGGATGATGTCCCCATTGGCCACCAGGCTGTTCCCTGCCCCGACAATGCCTTCAGAGGGAGAATTTTTTCTCTAGCCCAGATGCACATCAAGACGTTAACAACGCCAGCAAGTCTGCCCTCGGCCATCTTAACCTGCTGCAAGTTCTGCACATCTGAGCAGCCGCTGGTCTCCATGGCCCTAGCAAGGAGCACCAAAAGCCAAGGTTGGGGGTGCCACCTCCACCCCTCTGCAGCTCAGAGGTGCAGATGTGCTGAGGGCACCGTGCAGCCCCTGGGCTGAATGCTGCCGCATGCACACCGCATATCTTGTGTCTGCTCAGCTGCTTGCAAGCGTTGCCCCATAGGAGACCCCTTGCCATATCAACACCGTCCTCTGCTTCCTGCTCTTCCTGGCACCAGGGCATCCGCAGCCGCTGCTGAGCCCCCACTGGTTCCCATCATCTGTTTCAAACGGCAAATGCTGTTGTTCCGTCCTGTTTTGGGGAAGAGACTGCAGAATGTTCTGTTTTCCTTTCATCTTTCTGTGCCAGTCTGAGACAACTGTCATCACGCTGCTCCCAACCAACACAGGAAAAAAAGTGGAACTACTATCACACTCTTTATCAAGAGTATCTTTATAAAAGGTTAATAAATTATTAACAGTGTTCTAATGAAGAGGTTAATCCAGAGTCGTAGCATTCCTCAGGCGAGTGGAGTGCACTTACTATGGTGAATAGGCTCCTGTGGTTCCCCCCTCTGTTGTTTGCACACTTGGTCATGTATTAGTATCTGTTAATCACTGGTTAACCCCGTACACAGTGAGTATGGATTCACTTCTCGCACTTTGTGACCAACACTTCTGATGCTGTGGCAGTGACACGCTTGAACTGTGCTTTGCAGAAGACCTGTGCTGCTCCTGTCTTGTCCAGCGGTGATCACTACAGACGGCCTGATACCAAATCTGCCCCACTGTTGTAAGATCAAGGAAAACCCTTTACACTGAGGTGACGAGCCTCCTTGAATCTTAAAATGAAAGGTGCTTCAAAACAGAACTTTTTGATGTGCACAGGTGTGCACGTGTAAATATTTTAAAACCTGGTGTGGATGTTCAGTAGGTTGTTTCGGGGTTTTGAGTTTTTAGTTTTCTGCATCCAGTCTTTCTGATCTGTCAGTAGCCATGCGGGGCTCCCGGTGGGAGGGGAGCGCAGAGCAGGGAGAGCTGTGGCCGCATCCTGCTTGGGTGGCGGGGCGAGTTCTTGGTTTGGTTTTGTTTTGCAGGTGGAAGCTGCAGTGTGGGCTCAGGGGCAAAAGAGTTGGCTGAGGCCCATCACAGGGTGTTCTTCTGGACACCTCCATTTGGACGCGGGCTCTGTCACTGCCCATGAGACCGTGGTCACTCGTCTGCACAGAGTCTGCGGGGCTGCAGGATGTGCACAGCAGCCCCTGGGCAGCGCGGTGTGGGGACAGGCAGGCATGGGCATGAGAGCGGTAGCCGCATCCTTGTATTGCGAGCATCATCCCCGATTCCCTTCTGTTTATCCCCAAAATTCATGTCGTACTGCTAGAATGGAGCAGGCCCGTTCTGCTGTAAATAATCCAGCGCTGTGCGAAAGATTTGGGCAGCCGGACGGCACCGTCTGCTTCTGTGGCAGCTGTGTGAGGCACTGGGAAGCAACGCTGGGGCAGGCAGACAAGGATTGCTTTTGCCACCCTGGCAGCTCAGCACAGCCACATCCCGCTGCCCAGTTCTGGCTCTGGCCAGCAGCGGGAGCCACAAGGTGGGGCAGAGGGCTCTGAAGAGCGCAGCCACAAATGTGCTTTCCAAAACAAGTGCTGTGAAGGCTCGCTGTAGGGAGAAAACGGTTCTTTCCACGAGAGTCAGCTTTTCTATAATAGAGAAGGCTTCACGCATAGCTCATCCCAAAGATCACCTCCGCAGGAGTATTCTCTGTACCTCCAGGCGCATTGCTAATTAATTGGTACTTCTATGTTTACATCTTCTCCGTTCAGCCCCACTGGGCAGAAAGACGCACAGCCGTCCTGTTCTGCTCAGAGCAAGGAAATGAAGACAGAACACCGCAGTGAGACTTGCGACACTAATGGCACAGCTTTGCGATTGCTCCCACAGAGCCTCAACATCAATTCCAGTGCCCCCGTGGCACCCGGGCCTCCCCCGAATGCCCACAGTTAGAGCAGGCCTGCAGAGGTGTGCCTTGATTTGTGACTTCGATTCCAGCTGCCGGTGGTTCAAAGTTGTGAATATTATCCCAGTGAAATCAAGGGCTCAGTCCTTGTTATGTTAATGTGACCGCAGCATCTTCCGTGGCCTCGCACCACATGCTGTCCACACACCAGGGGACGGCCTTTCTGCTTCTTAGAAGAGGTCTGTCTTTACTGAACGCTACAACTCTTTCTTTATAACACGCGGCAGAACAAACCGAGCAGCTCTGTGGAATGGCAGCGTTGTCCCATGCTGTATTCCTTCCATTCTTCCCCACAGGCAGATGAGGTGTGGGGTGTCCACCCCATCCATTGCGCTACTCCATCACCAAAATGCTGTTAGAGGGGACCTGCCACCCGCCGTGTGCCTGTCAGCATGTGAGCCTGGAGCGTACAAACCTGACACGGAGCTTCAGCTCCACTGCAGCTGACAGAACAGCTCCTGCTGTTGTAGTCCATCGCCTGTGCAGTGCGGTCGGGAGTGCGCAAGAAGATTTTATTCCCTTCAAACAGAGGGGGAAAGAAACCAGCGCCATGATTCCAGCTTGTAGCTTAAAACCAGGCTGCGGGGAGCCCCATGCTCCGCCACTCCTTCACCTTCTCCACTCTGTTGGAAGCTGGTCGCAGGCGTGCCCAGGTCTCACTGGATCTTTTCTTTAGCTCCATTTCAACACAGTTACACTTTAGGAAATCTGGGGGTGGGGGAACAGTGCAAGGCGTAACAATAAAGTAGTAATAGTCTTTTTTTTTTCTTCTTGTATCATAAATGTATCTGTATGGAGCAATGGAGCATTGCAATATTTTATTTATATGTATCAACTCTACCACCAGGTATTCTGCTTGTAAAACTCATCTACGCTTACTTATTGTACATCTCCGTGCTGTCTGGCTGTGTATGTGCCTTCCACCCTTTGTTCATGGTCTGTCATCTTATTTTTTTCTTAAACAACTGCAGAACTTGAATAAATTAGCGAACCGCAGTTAAAAGTCCTATGCAAGGGATGACTGGGAATTACATTTTCAATCTGCATTTCTACGTCGCTTTAAGAAGCAGGTGCTGGGACCCGCAGAGAAGCCTCACAGAAAGAACGCCTTCAAAGCCCCATTTCGGCTGCCGAATCTCCTGGGCAGCTTTGAGGCACTCAGCCCCCAGCACAGCTCCTCACCACTCCGTACGTGAGGCCGAGCAGCGGGCACTGCCCCTGGACAGTGCTCCACATCCAGCTTTGCCTTTCACATCCTCTTCTAAAGAGAAAGCGCTGTCCGGGCTGAGCAGGATGCCCTACGCCTCTGCTCGGATGCTGAGCGGGTTGGGGTGCAGCAGAGCCACGGACCCACGCTGTGCAGCAATGCCCACGGCCACGTCCTGCTGCAGGGCAACCCGGCGCTGCCCGATGCCTTACACCGGTGGGACAACGCTGACACCGTGATTGTGGAGATGAGAAAAAAAAAGCCCCACGTTTTCTACATCACCTATGCTGTAGGACTGAAATCTTGTTCAAAACACTAATGGAATACATCCTCTTTGTGTGTTAACGTGTTAAATCAATGTAAGCAAGGTTAGTAGGGGAAGGGTGTCTACTTCTCGTAGGACTTTGTTTAAGCGTTTACCACGTGTCAAAAGACTGAGGGACACGACTGCCTGGAATATGTTACGTAGCGTGCCTGTGTGTGTGTAACCAGGGTTCGGTTGTTAGGTTGTAATGCTGTCTTTTGAGTGAAAAAAAATATAAAGAAAAACCACGAGAAATAAATAAATATATATATTTAAAGTCTATTTTATGTGTATTCCTCTGAAACCTACAAATTCAATGCTGTAACTATCAGACACAAGTCAATAGAGAACAGTCCCCTTTGAAGACAAGCATGAGAAGAGGGTGGCACAGACTGTCATGGCAGAGTTTTTCCCCCATTAGCAAACCCTAAAACTTGGTAGAGGAGTGTGAGGACAGTTGAAATAAGCTCCACTCGCACGGAAGATAAAGCATTTCTATGGTGAGGGCGGCTGACCATAGCAGCACGCTGCCCGGAGGAGCTCCACGCACACAGCTCCAGCTTCTGCTCCGGGACCCGAAGGGCTGAGCTCCTCTCCTCTCCATTCCTCTTCCGCTCAGTGTTCCTTGTCCCTGGCCGTCCTGGTCACCCTCTATCAGTCCCCCATCAGGTTATCAGTAATTTTCTTGCACATGGGTGTGGAAACCAGGTGGTAATATTCTACACATAGCGTTGCATGTACCAAGGAAAGGGGAACGCTCACTTCTTCCCTTACCCACTGTCTACGCCTCCATTATCAGCACCCACTGACCCTCCTTGCCCCTCAGCACCAGGTTAAGCTCTCAGCCTCAGGCTTTCCTTGCCCAGTGGGCACCAACACAAGGCCCCCCCCATCCCTTCCCTGGCACACCCCTCCTTTCCCAGGGCTCCCGTCCACCTCCTACTTTGGCCTGCCCACATCTCCCTAGATCACAACCCTGCCACCAGCTTCCCCCATGGTGGTGCTTTCTGCAGTCCTGAGTAGAACCCTTTCTTCCCCTCCTACATGGATAAAAAGACCCCTGTAGATATTAAAAGGAACCCTTCTGCCTTGCGGGTGCAGTGCTGCAGTTGGTATGGCTGGAGCTAAGCCTGAAAGCAGATTTCACTTTCTCACATGTAGCACCAATACCTTCAGGCTTTGCACGCCCTTTTCCTGCCCATGGAACGAGGACCTTGCCTGCAAACACGATCCTTCCGTTTTGTGAACTTCATCCAGTTCCTCATCCCCCAAAACTTCCCCGACCTGCCAGGCAGTGGCAGCAGCCAGGCCAGGCCCAGAACATGGAAAATGCTGGAGTGGGCAGACAGGCAGGACACGAACAGCAGCACTGCAGCACAGCCCCTTCACCTGCACAGGGGCAGTGCGACCTCTGACAGGTGCGGGGCAATTCTGCTTTGTCCTCAGCATCACCTCACACAGTGAATGAAACCAATTTTGTGAGATGGACAATTAAAATGAGGTTAAGAAATGGTGAAGGCCGGAAGTAGTAAAAATAGGTCAGCTCAGAAACTCAGCTGGCTTCCAACTGACTGCATCTGTGTGTGTGTGAAATACACACGCAAATAAAAAAACATAAAAATCCAACAGGAGTCGATGCTTTTTCCCTGGCAGCCAACCTCAGAACACCTCAGTGCAGACAAGGCTGTGAGCAGCAGGGCACGGCCAGGCCTTTGGGAGGAGGCAGCACTGTCACACTGCAACGGCTTCTCTGAGGCAAAGAAAGCAAGGAGCCGAGCTCTGACAGCGAAGGAGGAAGGGGAGAAGTTAGCCTCACTCAGTTACACAAATAGGTTATTTCTGCCATTACAAGAGGTAGCAGCTGGCAACTTACATATTTTAAAAGGGTGCCTGAATATAAATTTATACCTTTTTACATTCCCAGTGGATTTTCTAAGCACGCCCTGGAGCAGAAAGCAAGCCGCCATCTACAAAGACTGCTTCTCCACCTCTCCTCACGAGAGTTCCCTGGAACAAAGAGGCTGACCTACTTTCCCTGGCAGGGCACACCACCAGTCACTGCCACGGCCGTCAGTCCGCTTAACGCCACACTTCTCTCGGCTCCTTTTCCTGCTGAGCGCCTCTGTCTGTGGGCAGCGCTGTCTGCTGGGTGCCCCCGCCATGTATTTACCGCACACAGCCCGGGCCTGCAGGGCGGCCTCGGAATCCTTTTCTTGCTTCGCCACAACAGCTGTACTGGTTAATTCATTTGCGGCTCAACACATTCCTTTCTGAAGCTCCATATGAGGAGCTCGTAGGCCCAGAGCTCTAAATAATGCATTCGATCTTCCTGTTTGGAACGATACTGCTGTTGCTGCTAATAATAATACAACCCAAATCATAGGACAATAACATTTATTTAGAGCGTGAGGGATTCCACATTATACAAACCCATAAAGTCATTTTTGTTTCACTGGTCCATTTCTACAACAAATACATCAGATCTACTATATAATAAAATTATTTACATTTCCAAACAAAACCGGGTCTGCTTATAACCCTCTTACTGCTATTCACATACAGTACTTAACAGCACAATACGTTATTTTAATACCTAAAAATGACAACCCTGTATTCTAATTCGTTTATGAAAAGTGGAAAGAAATACATTTACAATCGTCTCCCCTCCCCTTCCGTTTCTTACAAACACATTAACCTCACGTGCTGAACCCTGAACTTCGCCCTCTAAAATCCAGGGGGTTTTAAAAAGAATTCAGTTTTTATATCTATTTATCTGTTTTTTAGAAAAAAATTCATTTATTGGGAACAGTATAATATTAAAAGGACTTACTGTACAGAATTTTATTTAAAAAAGAAAAATCACAGCTCAAAATTGCTATTGGTAAATTCACACTCATTTACAAGTCTCATGTTTCCATGCAGTAATTTACTTGGATTTTCTTCGTTTTGACTGCATTGCACTGGCACTCGTTTCTGAAATCAAGAGAAGAAAAGAAGCATGGATACTCAGTCGGTAACCATTCACGTGAGGCGCAGACTGCCCTCTTACCACTCTAAAGTCACAGCGGGGAGGGATCGGGGACGACCCCTCGCAACACGCAGCACGGGCTGCGCCCTGAGCACCACCGGCACTGCGGCAACACAGAGCGCCCGGCAGCTCCTATGGCGTTCCTGGGTGCAAAGGCACGGCCTTACAAACAGCAGTCGTATACTTTAAGCCGCTCTTTAACTTTCTTTAGTTCCACACACACCTCACATCTTACTCAGCCACAGCATGCAGCAGGGCTCCGCAAAGAGCCACCGCTCTGTGCACAGGCTGCAGGAAGGAGATCCAAGCACAAGACTTGGAGATGGCACTGTCAGGAAACCTAGGCCCTGTTCTGGGCCTGCCACATGCCTTGGCAACTTTGCTGTCCCAGTCCTTGGAGAACCAAGGCATTAGAAAACAAGTCTCTTCAGTGCACATTATGAGTCACAGAAAAACAGCCTATGCAGAAGGATGAAATGCATGGTACTTCAGCAGAACAACAGAAGCACTCGCAGAGGCTACAGTGAAACCAGGTGGTGTTCTCAGTGCACTTCCAAGGCACTACGTTTCCATTTCAGAACACAAAGAAAAGAGCACTGAGTGAGGACTAAGGGCATCTGCATCTTCAGATGTTTTACAAATGCAATTGGAAACATCGGCGATGTGTCTTTGGCTCTTTACGGTATCTTCCAGTAGCTGCTATGGCCGTGTGCATCTGAGAGTCAAAAGGGAAAACGCACCCCAAGACCTCTCAAACTAGAAAAGCAATGACGCAGCTTCATGGCTATTAAACGCTATATTACAAAAATATTCACTTTTCCAAGTTTCACAAACCCAAAGCTACAGTAAACAGTGTGGCAGCCCTTCCTGGTAGGTCATTCTAACAGCTGCAAACCCCAGCACAGTATCAGCTTCCAGAAGTGGGACCATTCCCTGGTGGACAGAGTGCTGACTTCCAGCAGCTGCTCCCTGCTGCCTTCTGCTGCTCCTCCAGCAGAGCCTATCGCGGCCTATCCTTCCCAATACCCCGTGACTCATTTGGAGTACCTGGTCCCAAACTCCTTTTCTCTCCCTGCTGTGCTGAAGTTTTTCCTAAGTGCTACTTTTTTACATAAAGGCCTTCATCAGCCTCCATTTCAAAAGTTTTGTTGTTTTTTGTTTTTTTCTCACAACCCTTCACTCTCCTTAAGATGGATTAACAAGTTTCTGAGGACAAAGATCACACACATTCAGGTGGAGGCCGTGTACAAAACATACAGGCTTCCTTAAGCAATGTGTCACTCATAAGCGCACAGAACAGAGTAGGCACGCGTGGTACACCACTTCTCGCCTCACACTCTATCCCACTTATCCTTCATACTGTGCCCTTCCACAGAAGCGCCCTGTTTTCTCCAAAGCTCTGCAGCACGCAGCAGGCTGGGCTGCTGGAGAGCCCTCAGAGCTGTGGTACTTCCACATACAGCTTTCAAAAACGACGACTTTACTTACAGAGGTGAACAAATGACACAGTCGGCACAAGGCCCATACACGAGTGCTGCTATTCTTTAAATTTAATGTTCTTTCGTGTTCCCGTATTTTCAGAATTTGAAGTGCCACTGGTTGTCATCCTTAGGTTCACTCATTACAGCACACTTCAGACAGCCTCGAGCTCCCCAAGGTATCACCCAATCATTTTACATTTGCTTCACATTTTTCAACCTTTTCTTCACGTTGTGAAAGATAACTCAGTGTTACAATACAGACTTCTCCACAACCCTGCTACAAGAGGGAACTCCAATTAAATTCAGCAGGCACAGAACTGCAGAACACAGAGGGCCCTCCACGTGCCATTGCGTGCTTGCATACAGCTGGAAGCCTCTCAAACTCTTATAAATGCAAATACTCTTACCAGCAAACTTTGCTATCTTCAATATGGAAAACGGTTGTTGAATTCAACTTGACTTCTTTTTATAATTATGATGTATTAATACCTCTGTGCTCTGCAAGTTATCTTTAAAATACTGGTGGAATGTTTCCTCGGGCTGGTCTCTCTACCCTCTCACACAACTTGCGGCCATCAGATCTGCTCTGACCCTCACACATAAGGAGCTGGCACCGTTACCTTCAGAACTGCAGAGCAACACCGTGGACTGTGCATCCTGGTAACAAACGTGCACACCTCACCTGCAGCCCATATGGAAGTAAGGCACGTGGTAACTGCCAGTGCCAGGAGCTGATGCCTGTGACTTCAGGGCTTGGGGTGTTCCTGGGATGGACACCCGGAGGAGTGCACTCCTGTGTGCCCGCAGGCTGCCGGCCGGGCAGCACTCTGTGTGCCTGCACACAGGCATTTGGAAAAGTTGGCCGTGTGCTTGGAATGACTTAAGTATTTTTCTCACGTCTTTCAGATTTCAGAAAAAAAAAAAAAGCGATGCTTTTTAACTCGAGTACAGTCCACTAATGACACATTTCTATAAGGAGAATTCAACTTCAACTAGGCAAGCTTGCCAATTACTATGTTAATTAGTCTGCAGAAAACCTGTTCCACAAATGTAATAATAAGAAATCCATATAAGATTCACCGCCAGTACAGATTTTGGTAAACATGTGAACACCGACCTGTGTCTAAAACCATAGAAACTAGAGTTAAAAGCATACAACAGTTACAAACTGTAAACCAACCACAGTTACGAGCCAGTTATCAAAAGGGTTATTTTGGGAAGCACCTTACTTCCTGCCCTGTCCACAGAAATGACGGCTGTGCATTTTACCTTTTGCAGTGCTGGATGCAGATGCTGGTCTGGAGGACCTCTTGCGCTGTCCATTCTCTACAGTTTCCTGTGAAGCGGCAGAATCCTCTGTTCTTGAATTTCTTCTACTTGGAGTTTTAGACTTTTCACAATTCTCTTTTGTCTCATTACTAATAAAGTGGGACAAAATATTTCTGATGAAGTGTAAGAAGAATTACGGTTTTCTATGCAACTCAGACAAGCTGAAGGATGGACCGACACAGGTACCAGCTCCGGACTATTAGCACTGAAGATATGAAATGCTAGAGATACCAGAAGTTTTATCAGATGAAGAATGACCTGAGTAAGCCAGAGTACAGTCCATTTCTATTAAAAATTATCAGAGGATACAGAATTGAGGAGTCCTCAAAGAAAATACTTTCAACATTAGAAGATCAAGAAATTAGATGCACTATAAATTGTCTGCTCTGTTTTCCACAGGTGCCACCATTACTGAAGTCTAGGAAAAGCAAACAAGTTACATTAGAGACTGCTATGATATGGGAATACAGAGTTGAAATTGCAGATGAACGTAAGGAGGAATTACGAACCCTTAACTGCCAGCTCGTTTCCACTAAAAAGACTCAGCTAACTGATCTACATCATTTCTTCACATAATAAAAAGCATAAGAATTATTTAAAACTTTCTTGAAGGTTTATGGCATACTTCTGTTATAAGAAACAGTAGTAGGCCATGTGGAAATCCACATTTCTTGTTGCTGAGACAATAATTGGAGCGTAACGTGTTGTAATTAAACTCCACTTTGCTTTATTACTATTTGCCCTGCAAACTCACCCTGACAATTGGGGCATCTCTTTCTTTCAAGTATTAATGCCAGACAATTTCTAATGACTATATAGCTCCTGAATATTAAGCTAAACTTATCTTCCGTGAATTAAAAGGCAAGCAATTAAGCAAATAAATAAATCCACTGATAATAGAAAAGAAGAAAGAAAACTCCTTTCATGTCCTTCTGCTACTTGCAAGATTTCACAAAAGGATGCCTTAATCAAGGAACTGATGGGAAACACAAAGTAGACCTGTGCATTACAGAGGTTCTACTACAGTGTCAATATTTCAGAGGAAGCTCTACTTCAAGAGAAAGAAACTACTACAGAGATTTGCAGTTTTAAGTAACAGATGGCTGAAACAAAACATGCTTTGCCAACGTAAGGAAAGACAGTCAAACACATTCTCAAGCAGGGAAACAGAGTAAAGGAGAATATGGAAGCACGTGGATTGTCAGATACAAAATAAACATTGAAAGCAACTTCCCCATAGGTCAGCAGTATGGGCAATCAGACCACAAAACTGGTCTTCCAGTAGGGAGCCAGTAAGCAATGACAGCCAATTACTCCCAGGCTATCTGGAGGTGTGCGTCAGCCAAATGGGCGCCATCAGCTGAAGTTTGCTTGCTGGAGATAACAGCTGAAGAGTTCAAATAAGTATCCA
>PPHD01009761.1:0-20304 GCA_002909625.1 Bambusicola thoracicus | reverse complement strand
CACTTCTTAAATCCTGAAAATAATAATTTTGGTGGTTTTTTGTACGATTTCTTTTTCTGTAACATAGGTAAACCAGTTATCCAATCAGCAAGATATTGTAGCTCTCTGTATTCACATGCAGGCACTTAATGATAGGTATAAAAGGGAGCTTATTTCCAATGAGAGATTTTCACTATGAAGGTTTGGAAGCTGCTGTGTTGCTTCTTAACTAGAATATTTTTGCAAGCAGCGACTATACTGTCCCCTGAATATTGATCAAATCTTCCCTATTTATACTGTAAAACATATGTGCTTCCCTTATTACTTCTCACTGAAATATAGGTAAAGCATTCTTGTAGTTTTTATTGTCTTTCAGCCAATGATGTTTTTAATTTTTGTCCCTCTAATACAAAGTAATTTAATAACAATATGCAGCCAAACACAGCCGTTGCATTTTGCTCTGTTAGCAAGCACCGAATGTTTTGTTTGTACTTGCAGTTCTAAGTTAATCAGACATTTACATTGATTAAAATCCGCTAAATACACGAGCTTTTTTTTCAAGCAGAGCAACGCTTCCACCTTGTGGCCATCTAGATCTTCTGTTACTTTTGGGAGTACAGGACTTCCAACTACAGCAGTCTGCCCAGTCGTCAGCCTTCTGTGCTTTAATACATGTTTTCACCTGAATGCATAAAAGTTATGGAACTAAAGCATTTTGCGTGAAACACCCTAATGCATTCTATATAGTCTAAAACTCAAACCATTTATTCAAAATGGAGGGGGGAAAAAAAGCTATAAACCTTGATCCTGCAAATCTTTACACCTTTTATTCTGGAAACTGTTATAGCACAGCTTGGGTTGGAAGAGACCCTGAGGATCATCAGGTTCCAACCCCTCTGCCACAGGCAAGGTTGCCAACCACCAGATCAAGTACTAGATCAGATTGCCCAGGGCCTGTCCTAGCTGGCCTTGAGCACCTCTCTGGTTGGGGTGTCCACTACCTCACTGGGTAGACCTCTCCTTTGCCCTGCTGGCCACTCCTTTCCTGCTGCAGCCTGGGATGTTGTTGCCCTTCTGGGCTGCAAGAGTGCACTGCTGGCTCATGTTAAGCATTTCATCTACTAGGACCCCCTAAGTCCTCGGTCTTGCTACTCTGAAGGAGTTCTTCTCCCAGTCTGTATACGTACCTGGGATTACCACGACCCAATTACAAAACCTTGCACTTTGCTTTGTTGAACCTCATTAGGTTCACATGGGCCTACCTTTCAAGTTTGTCAAGGTCCCTCTGGATGGTCTTTCTTCCTTCTGCCCTATCAACTGCGCTGCTCAGCTTGGTGTCCTCAGCTAACTTGCAGAGGATGCACTTGATCCCATTGTCACTGATAAAGATCGCCAGGTTTCCCTTAAGCTTCAGCAGCTTGTGGGTGTTTGGTTGTAAGAACAGAATCCAGAACAGCTGTGAAAGAGGGCATGGTGGTTGTGTTGAAACATAATGCCTGAACTGCAAAAGCAAGAATTATTTCCATGTCTGTGAAAACATGCTAAGTAGAAGAAGGCAGAAATAAAATTCTTGTTCCATACCTGAAAATGCTTTTTGGTGATGAAGAATTTGGTGACTAGTTTCTTACAGGGTTTATGGAATCTTTAATTAGCTGTGAGTTTTAACTTTAATAGGTGTGAGTCTCTATGTTTTTATTATAAACTTGAAATGGAGGCTCAGCAAAAAAGTATTTTTCCCAGATTCTGTAGCATGGGAGTATCATTTTCAGAGGATGCACATTCCATTTTCCAGCAAATTTTCAAATGTGGCGCCCAATCCTTTCTACCTTTGAGTGGAAGTTATGCAATATTTGTATTAGCAACACCATCTATCCAAGCTTCTGTCAGCTTTTGACTACTAGGACTCAGTCACATCTCATGTCTACCTGGCAACTTTGCCAGTGGAGGGTGTTTGAATTCTGTATTGCTTTGATTCTTCTGAGAAACATATTTCAAGCCTGTTTGCAGATGTAATTCCACTCTGAATTTACAAAAGGCAACATGTCTTAAAAATGATAATATATGTATTATTTTTTTTCTCTAATGGGTATCAGCCTTCTGGTGACTGAGGAAAAGAGTAGTGCCTATACATAATAGCTACTACAGATCACAGAAAAATGTGTTAAATCTGCTTTCTGCTCAGTAAAGAACACCTGGCTTGCCAGTGTTGTCATAAATACAGCTTACTGGTAATTAGTGTGCATTATGCTAACACATAGCTGGAGTGAGGAGAAGGATATCAAAACAGTGATTGACACAACAAATTTGTAATGTTTAACCAAACTTAATTTGGAAATCAGTGTTGAGAGCAGTAATGAGGGATAAGATACTCCATAATGTGTGGTGGGAAAGGAATTGAAATGGAAATGCTGCAAAAAAAGAGAGGAAGTGTAAATATTTTGGGGGGAAGAAAAGAGATACAATTTGCACTACGTAAAATTAACTAAGATTTAACGGATATGGGGATATTTCTAAACATACAGAAACAGCACTGTTTCTGTAGCAGCTTCTATTTTAAATCTGAAATGCCACCTTTGATACTGATAAAAGTAAATAATACCAATAATATTGCTAAATCAGATCAATTATTTTCTGATAGGTTATTTTATTATTGGAACTGCTTCAAGGAAACATGACCTCATTAACATTTTGGAAGGGAAACTGTAGAGAAGCACTCCATTCTGAACTAATTATTTCATTTCTGTAAGTGACAAGTAGTCATGTTTATGTGAAAAATGGTAAGGCTGAAAAATAACAACCAATAACTAACCAAACAAAAAAACTTCCAAGAACATACCAAAGCTTTTGTCCTGATTTTAGACAGAATATATTTTAGAATTTCCCCTCAGAGAGGCATTCTGCATGAGACTCGTGTCTCCTGGTACTCAGAAAGGCTCTATGATTTATATTCACTTAATCAGAGGAAAATCTTTAGAGATGCATTCAATTAGAAATACCACAGATTATGGAAAATACACGAGTAGAATCTCAAGGGCTCTGAGAATTCAAGATCTGAGAAAATTGCAGTACTTAACAAGCAATGAGATAAAATAATTCCCATCTGTTCATCAGTCCTGGCTTTTTAAAACTCAGCTCTTTGAGGTGTGGAGACCCTAACTTATGTTCGAAGATATTCAATATTGAGCCCTAATTATCTCATCTCAGCATATGCCATTCATATACCCAATTGCTGAATCTGAGCAGTAGATTGATCTGTGAGTTGCAGTTTTCTGTGGCTGATTCAGTTATGCATTGTCCCCAGCCCATGCTCACTCCTCACCAAATTAAGTATCAGAGTTGCTATTATATGCATTAAAGATTTAAAAATAAATGATAGGACACAAAATAGCGACAGAAAAAAGAGTTGCAATTTACTGATGAACTTCACCAATTGGTGAAATTTCATTTGTTCTGCTAATAACACTTAGCTCTGAACTGCCTTTCAAGCATCATGCCTGCCTTAGAAATCCCTTGAGATAGTTTATATCCTGGGTAAATTACAAACTATTCCCTGGTGCCCATTTCTGACTTCCTTCTTTTTTTTTGTCTCGTACTCTGAAATCATATAAAAATAATTCCATAGCTTTTTCTGTGAGTTATTAATGTGTTACTTCGTGTACTGTCTCACCTCATTATCTCCTTGTCTTGTCTGAAAGGCAGAAGTACAGCTAAGAAATTGTCAGAGTCCTTTGTGAGCTGTCAGGAGGTTCTCCATTAGCTTGGGAAGTCGGTGTGCTGGTTGTATGAAACAGGGCTGTAGTTTGCTTTCAACTATTGCAACATTAAACTTGAGAGCAGAGTTATGTCGGTTCCTGTATCAAGCTTCCTCATTATTCTGAGTCCCTATCTAATTTTTGTATGCTAATTTTGCAGTCTGACCTTTACATGAGTAGACAGGTGGGAAAATGCATGTACCCTGTCAGCTGCTTAATGGCTTCCTAATCTGAATAGACTGTTCTGTATCAACTGCGCCATCTGGAAATATCCTCTTCTGCATTTAAACAAATATCCGTGAGACTGGCTGACAAGTGGAGCACTATATTAAAGCTATACTCCTTTTGGTTAAAGGATCTCACAATTTCTGTATAATTTTTAGCCAAAAAACGTGGAATTTCCAAGTTTCCTTTGTAAACTGACATTAGCTGCTACGCAGATGACAAATCCCTGCTTTAATTAAGCCCTGAATCACAGTTGCAAGGACTGTATTACAGCTCTGTATGCACACAAGTTGATTGTGTGTTTTATGGAGCAATCCAGTTAGACTTTCTGAGCCAGTAGGTTCATTTGGACCAATTGTTTTTTGAGGGACTTTTCTTGTAAATGTAACTGCTTCTGCAGTGTGGCCTCTGTAAAGCCTTCTAGTACCACAGTTTCACTGTGAAGTACACAGAGAAGTACTCCTTTCTCTGGGGTGGGGTTCTAAAACGTTACATGATCATTCTGTCTGGAAATCATTAATTCCTGGGTTACAGTATGGAGTAAATTCATTAGGCACTGCAACTGTGACGTTTAAGACAATAATATCCCACTGTACCAATCTCTTCAGCTAATGACTTACAGCCTCCTTAGTCTCTCTGCTCATAATAATTGTTTTCTGCTGCTGAAGACCCTCACCATATTTCTTGATAGCTTTTTCTGGTTCTAGAGTGCCCTCTTCTTTCAACGCGGTGACCAGAAGTACAACTGGTGCCAAAGTTGGGAATGATGGTATAGTGATGGTTTTGAGTTTTTTTCCTACTTTCGTTATAATTCCTAGCATTCCATTTGCCTTTGTAAATGCTGCTGAGGTTTAAAATGACATTTTGAGAGAACCATGTACAATGAGTCTAGGCTGTTTTTCTGGAGATAATTTAGACCATGATTATGTGTATGCAAAATTAGAATTGTTTTCCTCTGTGCATATTACTTTGCTTGCATCAGCATTTAATTTCATCTTCCATTTTATTATCCAGTTATTCAGAATCATGCAAGCCTTCTGTTCTTTTTCAGTATTAAATTTGCATGCCAAATAATTTCATTGCATTAGCGAACATTGCAACGAAGTTTTACTTATTTTTTAGACCTTGGCTTTTATCTTTAGTGCGGACCAAAGGTTGATCTAATCCTGAACACAACTGAGATATGATACAGGGGAATGAGCAAGTGAATGAAACGTAGACAGAATGGCTAGGAGTTGGTTTTGGGTTGGTTTGTTTGCTGTTTTTTTTTTTCATTTTTTAACTGAAACAAATATTTCTGTCTTCTTTGCTCTGATGAAACAGATGACTTTCAATTCATAGTTTAAAGGGCATTTTTTTTATCAGGTATTTTTTTGAGAGGCTGATTATGGAGATGTCATTCCAGCTATCTGCAGAATTTATGTCTGAGTTGTGGAAATGTAAGACATGCTTTAAAATAAAGGAAGATCAATAAAATAAGACTTACTGAAATTGGCCATGAAGAATACTTTCTTACCATTCTGGCCCTCTGTATTTCCAAAGGCCAAAGCTCTGGAGAATGAAGAAATACTTTTTAAATTCCATGTCTCTCTGCATTTTGGAGTATTATTACCAGAACATGTTTGAATGTGGTAATATTTAAGCACAAGCATATGGATTTCTTCAGGCAACTAGGCAGCTATATATATATATATAGACAAATATATGTACATATATTATATGTATATTACAAATTTTAAAAAAAAGTGTATATATATTTATATATAATAGGTGCATGTAACTGTTTAGTGTAGCGTGTAAGAACTTGTGGACCTCCCTGCCCAGACAGTGTTTGAAATCTTGCAAGGAACCTGATCCTATGAGACTTCTCAGCATTTCAAGTAATCTGCATTTTCAGAATTTCAAGTAGATGTTTCCTACAAGATCATTTCAAATTTCATGAGCTTGGTGCTGAAAATTCCTCTTGATTTTAGTGAGCCATGGTTCAAATCTATGACTGGAAATAAGGACATTACTAGCAAAAATGAATTTTGAAGTACTGAACGATGCTAATGTACACAAATTAGAGTTCACTGTATTGTTTTCATGTTTTGGAATCTCATATCTTTACCAGATAGCGTAGGGGGGAAAAAAACCTTCCCCAGAGGCCTATTAAATCTGATGGAAAATACTTTGTGTACTTCAGACGGTGTATATCAGATATTGAATCATAGTCAGAGTGATTATTGGAGGAAGAGTAAAGATGGACTAGCAGGGTGAAATGGCCTTGTGGTTTCAGATTAGTTGTTAGTGACTTGGCATCTAGAATGTGCTCTGTTATGCTAAAAGTGAAAAACAGATTATGTAATAATGTTCTGCAAATCTTCTGTCAGTCTGTGTGCTCCAAAAAACAGCATTTTGAAAGGATGGTATTTCGTTGTGCTAGGTAGAATGTCAAAGTCAGATGTGAAGAACCTTTAAAAGACTCTTCATACTCTGAAAGTTTTCCTCATTTTTGCTGTGCCATTTACCCTTTATGGGCCTAGATCCTGGTCCTGCTACATCAAAACTCTTCAGAGGAATCAAACGTCTTCAAGTGCTTTGCTAGACTCAAATTAAGGCACCTCATAATTTTTTTTTTTTTAAATCCTGGAGTAGCCAGTACAGTCTCTTCATTAAAGAGTGCAGACCCAGTATTTGTGATGGCATAGGTATAGGAAGGCTGTGAATGTAATTTGTGCAAACCTATTACAATTGCATTTATATTGTGTAAAAGTAAGCTTCAGTCTATGGACTGGTTTATTGAAGATGAATAATAAGCTCATGTTCCTTTCGCATTTCATATTTTGTGTCTATGAGCAGATGAACAGGAGGAAGGATTTCCATGAAATATAGAAGTACAAGCAGATCTGTGACCTAAAAAGGTTGTATGACGGTAACAGTGTGAAGTTGCACTTTACCCATGTCTCGGTAAGCTATGATTCTCCATATGTAGTATTTATGTTCTATTTTATGAGTAGAGATGCAACATAATCTTACCATTTAGCCTGGGTTTTGTATGTGAATTATTGTATGCTTTTTAAAGGGAAACAAAACAAAGTAGTTGCTATTTATTTTTATTTTATCATTTACCTACAGAAAAATTTTACCAAGCCAGAATTTTACACCATAACGTTACAGGAGAGAAAAACAAAACCAAAGAGGCAAAACATCATTTACCATTTTTCAGATTAATGAAAACAATACATCTTATCTTCTGTTCTTCTGGATCTTTTGTTTACAATTGAATCAAATTTGCACTACAACAAAATAGAAATGTTTTCTTCTTCAAGACTGGTTTGTTTCCTCTGGTGAAGGCAAATTGTCAAGTGCTCCCGCCTCTTCAAAGAAGGAAAAGAAATGAATTAGCAGATATGTAACTATGCATGACAATCTCAACAAGTAAATCATAAGATCCAATTACAGTAGTATACTCTCTTTTATATTTCCTGTTAACTGTAAGAGGTGTATCTTTTCACTTTTGATAAGTTACTTTAAACTTTTTCCTTCTTTTTAAATGTTAACAACCTGTAAAAATAATGTTACTTTAAAAAAAAAAAAAGAACTTATAGTGACAGAGCAGTGACAGAGAGTCACTACTGGTCTCAAACTTCAAAAGGTTTAATATTAATGGCAGCCCCATGCCATTCTACATCCAGCTTTGCATGGGCAAGACTTTAAAACTGGAGGGGAGTCATTTTCAAGAGAAATAGTTGAAGCCACTTTGTGTAATCTCTAAGGCATTTCTTATAATGATAATACCTGAAACAATCACTTCATCTCATAGATAGATAGAAATTTGTGTCTAATCTGAGTAATCATCATTCCCTGATGCTGAATTTCATGAGTGGCTGTCCTTCTACCTTTGAAGGAACTTATCCAAATGAATATATTTAATGTGGTAAAGTGACATTTGAGGAAAAATGTTAAAGAATCTCCACCACAGTAGCATAGTACCAAAGTATGTTTTTTCACCTCCAAAAATCACGGTTCTGATTTGGTGTAAAAGTTTGTACTCGGTCTTGACAATACCTACTGTTAGGGGATAATGTGACAATATTCTGTCTTTTATAACCTGGAAATACAAGAACTATCTCAAGGAAAAGGCATTTTATGTGATCCGAAGACACTATTTTCCTGTATTCCAAGGTCAGATAACAATACCATATTTTCTGAATAAAAGAAGGTGTTTGGCACTACTATGCTAAATAGAGAATTGATGGTTATAGTTATTCTACCTTTTTTTTTTTTTTTTTTCCTCGTTCATCCCAGGGAAGAAACCATTTGTATTTCTTTGAGATGCATTTTATTTTCTTGCCCAACAGCTCAGTAGGTCTTAACCTATTCACCACAGTGGACTCTCACACTTTGCATGTTTCACATTCTTTCCTTTTTTATCCAGTTATTGTTTTTGCTTCCCTAGGCTCAGATAGCAAGGTATGGAAATTAAATGTCTAAGGCTCTTCTCAGGGGCATGCTAAATAAGCTATATATTTATCCACAGTAAATATACATGCTAATAATGTTCTTTAAATGTATGCATTTGAATTCTCTCAGGCCTTTAACACTAGCTTTAAAGAGTTTTTGTAACAAATGCAGATCTGATTAAGTAAATATTGGGTTATGTTTTCAGTACTGAAAATTATTTTGCTTGGGTGCATGCAAACCATTTAGAAAATTATGCCAATGATGTCTAGAATTTAGTTTCCTAGGTATACAGAAATATCATAGATCTCTTGAATGTCTTTTTATATAATGAAAATGACATGTAAGCCCTTGCTCTTTGTTACTGTTCCACATCATATGACAAAATTGCTTATAATTTGTTGTATTCAAAGATAAGAGTGTAGAAGTTACAGATTGCCTGCTTCCTGAAACAAAGAATTCTCAATCATTTGTAATGAAAATATCCTTTTCTTTCTCTTTGTTATCTTCTTTGCAAATACATGCTAAGTTTTTAAATGTTTTGTAGACGGTTCTAGAAGGGCAGAAGACATTATAAAACATTTATTTGTCTTTCTTCACGTGGAATTTTTGAGAAAATTATTAAAAAGCTCAGAATTGTGATTAAAATGAACAAAATCAGAAGCAGACAGATTTTTTTTCTTTACCTCATGGTATAATGCAGCTACTGTTCTTACAAGACCAGCTGTGAGCTCAGTTTTACAAATCTTGTCAGAGTTCTGTGACTTCCCATAGTTTTGCCAGCAGCGTTTTGTGCTGCTTGCTATTGTTCAGCTTGGTATTTTTGCAACTTCATGATGTGGCTTTCTTGGAGGATGCAAGAAGAAAGGGAGATGTGTTTCTTCATTGCTAACGAGTTTATCTGAATTTCAACCAACTGCTCTTGGAGGTAAACTGGACTTTTATCTAA
This sequence comes from Bambusicola thoracicus, assembly GCA_002909625.1. NCBI lineage: Eukaryota > Metazoa > Chordata > Aves > Galliformes > Phasianidae > Bambusicola > Bambusicola thoracicus. The sequence continues at coordinate 10,956 of PPHD01009761.1, read as the reverse complement.
TTTGTTACTAAATGGTTTTAATAACTCGCATATAATCAGACCATATTTACTTTGTTTTCAACTGTGTGCTGGCTCCATAATGTATTAGTAGTAACTTATTATTTTCACAGAGCCAGGAGCAATCAAATAGTACTAGAAACCTCTTGTGCTGGGTATTTATTTACCTGCATTTTGATAGGACTGCCTGTACTCGTGAAGTCAGATGTATTCCTAGATATGTTAAAGTAGAACTGACTTCCTCTCCCTTGCTCCCAGAAATACAGGCAAATCTGCAGCAGACACATGTATTCAAGACTAGTCCTGAATGTCACAGGAAAAAAGGCCAACAGAAACAGGTCTTCAGTGTTCCTGCTAAATGTAACCGAATTTAAAGGTATTCACTGACCTTTAAGATGCAAGTAAGTCAAAAATTCGATTACTGTGCGCACAATGTTTTCGTCAGCCAGTGGTCTTCCAAGATTTCCTAAAAAATGAATTGGTCATTACTTAATGTTAACACGGTGTAAATATATCTATTATTTGCATATAATATTGTGGCTAAACTTATAAGGATCCCAAAAAGACAATTTGGAAAAGAAATCCTTAAAATGGAACCTCTTGTTTCACGGAAGAGCAAAGCAACTTTCAGGTACGCATCTGCAGTTCTCAAAATTGAAATTGCACATCTTTGTATGCCATTGCTGCAGAGGAGCTGCTCTGACAGCTTAATGATCATGATTCTTGAGGCCAGTGAGCCCAATTGTAGAAGAAAGTTTCCTTTTTTCTCAACCTTCCTCTTTTGTTTCTGCTAGCTTGATAGGAAACTGAAGGGTAAATGTAGCAAATTTGTCAGCTTTACAAAACTGTTAAAAGTTCTGCATGGGGTCTGACTTTGTTCCCAATGAGATGCTAAGTGATACGGAGGTGATCTATAGTCCTAACAACTGGGTCTGGGGCTTGTCTAAAGGCTCAGAAGGATGTGCTTTTGCGTATGTATAACAAGTACTGCATGCTCTCTTTAATCTTGTGCAAGTTGGCTTTTTGATACTTCCTAAATTGCCTCAGTAATCAAGTGTTCTCAAAGCTTGTTGTTGTACTTGGGAAAATGAGTAATACGTTTGTTGTGTGTATTTGAAAAAAAAAAAAGCAAAACAAAAATCCTAAAAAGTGGAGACATCTTGCTTTTTATCAACGAGGTAGAAGCTTGTTCTATATTAGATTACAAATTGAAGGTAATTTTGCAAGTGTTTTAGTTCTCTACATATAGAAGTGATGGGTAGCAGAATATGACTCACAGTCCATTATCACACGGGTGAAAATACTGTTCCTTGATGTTATCCCTGAGGACCTGTTTCATCTCAGAAAATAGTCTGAAAGGTAGGTTTTGCAGCAGGTGAATGCTGGGGGAATTCTGCCACGACAGTAGAAATGATTCATTTCTGTAGTGACATACAGACCAGACAGAGCTGTGCAGCCCACGTGAAAAAGATTGATGGGCAACTGTAAGGCAAGAAAGGTTTCCGATACAGAGTCAGCATCTAACGATCTGTGTGGAAGTTTGTGTTGAGATGTCTTGGCTTCCAGTCTTTGGATGGACAGAAATGTGTCAACTCTTACGTTAATAACACTTGTGTTTTCATTTGAAATTTTTTTCTTAAAATCATAACAAATGAGATCAGAATAAAAATGAACTTCTATGATGATTAATATGATTATACTAGTCGTCATATTTACTTGTAATCTGATATTTATTGCATATATATATTTTAGGGACTTGAGAATACACACATTTCAGTATATATGATTTTGATTTTGTATAGTCAATTACTTGCAGACTCTAGCAATGAGACAGTTCTGGCTTTTGGTTTTTTGTTTTGTTTTGTAGTTTAAAGTTTTTCCTAAATGTGCTCATAGATTTTGGTGGGGCCTGGTGTTTTTGTTGTTGTTGTTTTTAATCTAATATTATGTGACTAACACAGCATTACTAGTTCAAGTTTATCTGGAGAGCTTGCGACATTTCTTGAAGAGAAGAGCATCTAAAATATGGTTAATAACAGAGGCAGTTATATGCATTTTTATGTCCCACCCAGACAAGTTTGGTTATCTTTTCTTGTAAGATTGGGCATGCAGCGGTTCCATTGAGCTCCGTAGTTCTTAAATATCATATTTTGGTAAAGGAGCTGGCAGTTTATTTGCAAATGGCAGTATTGCCTTGTGCACCGCACTGTTAGACTGCAAATGCTGTCTTCCTTCAACATCGTTTCTGATTGGTGAAGTACTATTTTTATACTAATGTTGATGAAATACTTCTTGTTTTGGTGTTGTTTTTTAATGTATAGCTACAAACCAGCACTAAACTGGCATTCATTCTGGAAACACAAAAACTGAGGTAAATGTTAATTTGACTTGACTTTAATTGACTTGTCTTAGTTTTTGCGCAAAGCCAGTTCCCCAGCTTTAATGAAAATAATCCAGATTGCTTAAATGTAGAAACGTTGTGAGAGGTAATGTGGAGATTTTAGTTTACATGATTGACAATCTTCTAACATGAACAGTGCCTTACAATTTTAATTGGTTTCAGCTCCATAATATCAGAATCAAAAAAATATTTGCCAGTTTCTTTTGGTTTCCCTACTGAATAGAATGATCTCGCTTCTTAGACAAAAATGAGCTCTTGATTGTCTAAGGTGAAGTCTGGTATATTGAATTGTGTATACAGAAATAAAAATAAATGTATTTAAAGTATAATAAATCATACTGCTTTTAAAGTAATACAATTACAGTACTTTTCCCAAGGCAACAGAGAGTTTAAGCACACTTCTGGTCTGAGTGGGTGAAATTTAAATGTTCTTCCTCACCAATATTTAGTGGAACATCTGCAAAAGTGTGGGAGTAACCTTATATCTAGGCAGATAAATTAGATTAATGACAGTAAATAAATTAAGACATTTTAAAAAATCAACAGTACTAACTTTCAGAATTTAATTACCTGCTTTTATATCCTCATCAGGCTGTATTTCACGTTTACCAGTGAAACCATGTTTGTCATTAAAAGATCTGTGGTTATCTACTGCATCTGACAAATAAATTAGAAATCAGAGGAGTTAATTGACTTGGCAGCAACCTTTGCCTTTCATGGATTTCAGTGAAAAGATCACGATGAACACTTCTGTTGGATGTTTATGTGCAAAATGACAGAAAAAAAAAAGTCACTAATATAACATTTCTTCCACATTTGTGGTTATCATTTCTATTGTTTACAGACCCAGTCCTGTGCTATGTCTACATACTGTTAAAGCTGTTACCGAATTCAATGAAAGTTCTAAGTAAAAATGTAAGTTTGTACATTCGAGTGTAATCTGGGAGGCTGTTTCTGCTCCCCTTCCCCTGCTATTAGAAAGTGTTGCCAAGGTGTTTACTTAAAGAGCAAGCTGCAGATACATTTTTGAAGATTATTCATGTAAACTATCTTACATGCCCCTGGTGCCTCTTCTCTCCCCCTTGCAATGGGCATTTCCTTTATCATTAAAAGGTGATCAATACGACCTGCAACAAAGGATGATTCCTATTACCCCGTCTTAGATAAACGGCATTTGAAAAGCACAATTCCATATTTGTCAATATGGTTAGATCTGCTGTGGGGCATAAATCTACAAAGCCAGTCAACACATTTAAGATACATTCATCAGTTTTTACGTATCCTTTTTTTTTTTTTGTGGTCTGTATATGGAGAGTTACAGTGGGTACTGCAGCATTTGTCATGTGTCACTGAGACAGAGAATGCATAAACATTGGTAAGAAGTGTAATTACCTTAACCAGAAATAATGATAAAAGACAGATATTTGAGACAGCTTAGCGCTGTATTTCCATTTTGCTTATAATGTGCATATATTTTCCTACAAATGCACACACATAATCTATCTTTTTTCTTATAAACCAACGATCTTTCATCTTTGTGAACCAGCATGCGTGGCTGTATTTTGGATAGTATGTACTTGAAGTATTTTTCACACAATGAACTGTTATAGTTATAGCCATGACTTCACATTTTGTTGCTGTTTTAACTTGTTTGGATTTTTTTTTTAAGTGGTCGTATAATTAAGCCATTTTCAAACTGATTTTAACTGACATCTGAAGTAAGTTGAGTAATGCCAGAATTTCACATTCTGTCACTCTTCCTCTGACATCTGGGATGCTGTGATGTCTTGTAACGCTTCCAGGAAAAAGGAAGTATTTGCCATATGGAAATTATAGGTCAGTAGCACAAAAAGTGCCAAGATGTGTATCTGTGCATAAAGTCTCACAGCGTGACTTTTCTTCAGAAAACAACAATCATTGCCTAAGGCAACATAGTTCTGCAATAGGTACGTAATAAACATCTAAACAAGCATTCAGGCTTTGCAGGCTTGGTGCACTTGTCAGAGAAGGGAGTAGCACACAACAAACAAAAAGTTTTACAGGAAGAAACTTCTGAGTTTTGAAATAGTATACAAGAAAGAGTGCTTGACTTACGTGGCCCAAGTAGGTAACCAGCACTGTTCAAAGTCCAGCCCCTTTTTTCTTTTGCCTCAAAGAAAGAGAAATGCAAGTAAATCAGTGCTTGAACTATGCTTTCTGAAGACAAGAAGGCAATCAGCACCCAAATGGATGTTCTCTGACCAAAAGTATCTTCTGAAGGTTTGAAATAAGAAAAATTTAGTGAAAAAATGAATAATATAATAATATCAAACCGTTTACTACTGCTAGCTCCTGCCTCCTCCCCGTTCAGTAACTGGTTTTGTTGCTAGCATCCATGTACTGTAAAGATTTCACATCATATAAATGAAACTGCAAATCACTGTTTGGAGGTAGCAATTCTGACTCTGCATTTTAAGTTTACTTCCTGGTATCCACTCAGCAAACAGCAAAATTTTCTTTGAATTGCTTGGATTTACCTGACAGTTTCTATAAAAAGGCCATATCCGCGCTGCCTTTTCTGAGTCAAACAGATGGATATCCACTGAATTTTGCTCTAGAGCTTTGTTTCTTATTCTTTGTGAGATGGGAGCTATTATTCAAAAGCCTGGTAATTAATTATCAGCCTCAAATGTATGAGTGCTATGTCTTGACTAACCTCTGTATCTCTAAGCACAGGGTATATCATGAAAGAGCTCACTGTCACTTGTCGGCTTTAACACGGATGCTGCCCAATGGAAAGGACCCCCGTGGGAGATGAGTACTTACAGACAAAACCAGTCCGAATGTTTCTGACAGGGCGGCACAAAGGATTAAAGACAGAAACAGGAAACCCACACACCTCTGCATCTGAAAAGAAACCGCACCAGGGTAAGCTTCAAGTCGCTCGCTGCCTGGCTTCTAGCTTGGATCCGCATAGCAGGTGAGCAAACCGGCCACTGATGAGGGGTGAGGATGAGCCTTCCTCCCGCGGGGGCCCACACCCCAATTCCCTCTGGGGAGCAGTGGGACAAGGTTCAGAGGTGGGAAGGGACTGAGTACCTTGAGCTGGGGCACAACGGTGTCTCACAGGGAGCTGGCAGGTGGCGAGATGGCTGTCCCACGGCTGATGCCGGAACGTCCCACGGATGCTGGGATGTCCCACAGCTGCAGTCCCGATGGCTGCTCCCGGCGGGCACTCACTGCATGGCCCCGGTGCTCGGGCACAGCTCTGCACACCCACCCTTCGTCCCCTCCGCTCTTTATGGGCTGCGGAGCCCCCCCACTCTCCGCCTCCTGTGGGTCATTTTACCTCACCAACCCACCGCATTAGGAAGGGCAAAAATTGTAGCAATTCAATTAGAGGCTTTTGGAAGCACGACGCAGGCTGCAGAGAGATAACTGTCCAGGCAATTAGCCGTAATTAGGGTGGCCCTGGGCAAGCTGGCAGTGAGAGGAGCTCTGTCCTGGGCAGTCTGGCATGCGCTGCAGTGTGCTTATCAGTGGAGAGCAAGCGGACATAGCTGAATTCAGCTTGCTTTTCACTGAATCAGCTACGGAAGCAGAGCTAAATACAAACAACTATGTGTGATGCCCACCAGCGAGATTCCCAGTGTTTGGGCATTGCATTTGGGAACACAAAAGACTACACACACACACACACACACACACACACACACTCTCTCTCTCTCTATCTCTTTCTCTCACTCTCTCTCTTCCCTCCCCCTCTCACCCTTCCACTTGCTCCCTCAGGCACTCATGGCCCCATGAAACCCCTTTGATTCACATGCCCCTTTGCCCCAGCATCACAGCAAATAGAGTTAAAGCTACTCAAGTCGTACTTTCTTGCTGCTTTGTACTTCTTTGCTGCTTTCAGAGTTGGTCAGAAATCTGTTTGTTCATTGCCTAGCCTGCAATACAGCAATGTTTTGTATCTGAGATATCACTTTTTTTTCCTTGTCCTCAAGGTCTTGTGTGAAATGTAGAAATGAAGCTCTCCCCAGTGGTTAGGCGTGCCCCAGCATCTTAATTACAGCCTGTGAACTTTCAGTTTTTTATTTTATCTGTGCTTACAGCCAGTGTAGGTATGTGCAAAACCAAATTATAAGGCAAAGATCCTCATGTTGTTTCCCAGTGTCAGAGAATATACCCTGCCAAGTCATATTTTTTCAGTCTAAGTTCCCTCAACTCTTCTTTCAGTATGAAGAGCCTAAGAGATGTTGTACAGAATATTATACTTCCAGCTCCTTTTCCTGAAGCTGCTTAACATCCTTTGCAAACTTTTACAGTGCATGTCTGTGAACTTGGATATAGAGTAAAGGTTGCTAGCAGGTAATACAATACCCTGTCTTCTACTAGTTTAGAAGCAAATAGCATTTTTACTTAAAGTAGTATAATGTTCATATTCCTGGCTAAGGGTAGAAGCTGTGTCTTGTAGATCTGTTTTCCAACTTCTTTTGTCAGAAGCCGTAGCACTGCAGTCATCTGATTGTCACTGAATTTCAGATCTAAAGCTGCTTGAATGAAGTTTATTTTATACAACTGTTAAATGCTAATGCACGTAAATGGGAAGCAAGAAATTTACTTTGATGTTTGGTATCATTTGTTGAGGATGTTCTGTCAGCTGTCACATTATCCTTATAATTCAGAATAGATAGATCTGGAAAACAGCAATATATTTTGTGAAGTGCTGTTTTTCTTTATCAAAGATGTACTTCTTAGCATTCAGCTCTTAACATCTCAGATCTCTTCTTAGAAACTTGAAGCATTTCTGAGACACAGTGTTTTTTTGTGTTGAGTATAATTACAGAAGTTATTAAAGCGAAGTCAATTTGCATTCAAGCAGTATTATAAAAATGTATTAATTCTGTTGTCTTTGACTACTACTGGTTTGTTCTTCAAGCTCTGGTAAAAAGTACTTGAAACGCTGTGTATTAACGTGTATTTTTTATTCCAATTTTGCATCGCAGTTCTTGCATCTTGTCAAATTTCAGGGGAAAATGACCTCTTCATCTTCACTAGAGTCAGATGAAAAAGAAAGCCTCTTTGTTTACTCAAGCATTTAATCCATCACTTGCCCATTATACATTTTGTGTAAATCTGTCTTTAGGTTAGTGTCAATTAAATAATTTTATCAGTCATTCCTACAATTGATGTTCTCATTCCCACAATTTTCCCTGTTTTTTTTTATTCCTTAAGAGTTCTAAACCTCGCTGCTTAGAGAGAAGAATTAGAATTTAGTCTGAAGCCTGGCTTTTATAGTTTAGCCTCGAAAATGGCCTTCTGCTCAACTATGTGGTTTATTTCCCTACTGAGATGGCTCTTCAACATGCTAATTCCTCCACTGATGTATTTGTTGGTTTCATTTTGCAAGGAAGTGTTAAATCCTAAGATAAATCCCAATGTAGTATGGGTTGAACAGCAAAAATTTCTTTTAGATGCAATTGATGTGGTAATGTGACCTATTTTATTTTTCACTGGCAAAAACCATAAGCAACTATGAATGACTGTTTATATAATGTTCTGGAAAAGCACTGAAAAAAAGTGGATTTGAGGTATATTTTGGTAGGAGCTGGAGATATAGTGGCTTCCTTCTCCGTGGAGTTTACTGAGAGATAAGAAGTGAAAAAGGAAGAAATTATTCTGCTGTTTCTTTTATAGAAGCTGTACAGCCAGGATAGAGGATATAGCAAATAAAACAGTAGAAGTATTCACACAGTGATGCTCAGTTTCATGAAAAATGTGTTTTTCTTTCAAGGTGGCATCAAGTGTGACCACGCTGTTAAAAACTGTCTTCAAGTATGTATGCAAAATCTCTAATTTTATATAAGAAATGGAAATGAATTCTAGACTTGAGAGATGAGTTATAAGACAAAATTGTCTCCCATTTGCTGGTGTAATTCCAGCAAAACTTTGATGTTACAGAAAGAAAGTGCTTTATTAGGGGGAGGTCATCATCCAGATAACTAGAATTGATTCTTTTAAGAGCTGTGGAGATGTCTGCCTTTGAGTCTGTTTCAGTACTTACTAGTGGGCCGCTGACATGCAGTGCCACCAGCAACTTGACTTACTGTTTTTTCCTGCATTGGAAGTTTACCATAACTGAGCACGGAGACCACAAGTGCAAGTCCTCCTGTGAATAAATGTAATTCTGAATGGGAAAGACATACATTTCTTTCCAGTAGAGTATAGACACTGACAGCTCTGGGTATTTAGGAGCCATGAGGAATTCCAGATGCCAACAAGACTGTGAACAGCTTCAGTGATCCAAAAATGTAATGATAGTTTGCTGGTAAATGAAGATGGTGTCACAGAGCAGCAGTATTACCCCACTCTCTGATACCTTAGCTGCTCATTATTAACCTAACAAGACAGAAGCTGATGACATTGTGTTTATCTGAACGTCATGTAGATATGCAACTGTATCATTTTTAAGGTAGTTTACTCTTTAAGTCTTTGAGAGACCTTTGGATTATTTTGCTCCTTCATATGTGTAGAATTTGCTGCTTCTTTGTGGATGTAGAACTGGAAATATGGTGGGGGATTTTTTGTGGCTTTTTTTCCTTCCTTAAGAAAAAGGTAGTAGTAAGTGAAAGGTCATTTTCTTCATCCTTCCAAGGCTTTTACTATTGTTTTTCTCCCATTTTTTCCAATTTGTAATTCCTGCAAAATGTAGGCAGTTTTCACTGAGAGTATCTTTTGCCCATTTTACCACCTGCAGCTCAGTGTCAAATAGAACTAAATATTGTAGATACTTTCTGTATGAAGGGCCATTTTCTGTTCTGAATTACACTGGTATCAACTAATGATTTCCTGTTATTACATCATTCAGTGTGTTAATATTGCTATTATTCACACTACATATATGATTACAACGAAATTGTCACCATATTACATCTTTTAAAATGGTTTTTACTTCAGGACACGCATTGATTTTAGGTTAGTTGTATATTTAAGCAAGAAACCATAGATTAAAAGGTTTGGAGGAATATTTTGAAAAAAAAAAAAATATTGCTATACACCCAATAGTATTGAGCAAAGTCTTGATTAATGCTTCATAAAACTTGAAGGAGAATCAAATATTTGTCAGATTTGATTACAATTAGCCAACAGCTTCAAAGCTATCAAGGATGGGTTGCTAGCCAGTGCAATTACATGAGCTTAATTTCCTAAAGATGTCAGACTGAAATAGAAGCTCTCTTGGTGGGAGTTTATCTAATAACCTAAGAAAAGCCCTGAGATTTTGAAATAGAAATTCCCAGAAATACCATTTGTTAGGGTTTCTGGTTCTCTCAGTATTGGATCAATCTATGTTGCACATCCTACTGTATTTTCTAGTCTCCTGCATCCCCAGACTACTGCTATCTGGACAAAGTGGCTATATGCAGTAGAGTCTCTGCTCTACCACTGTCATTAATAGGGCCACTCAAGGGAGGGAATGGTTTCAGGGATACTCCCTCTCTCAGAAGCAAACATGATACCTCTGATCCCGTTTTGAATGGAATAAGGTGTTTGTATATTACATACATTGTAATGGTGAACAAACTGAAAATGCAGTTTGAAAAAAAAATAAACCAAAAAACAAATAACAACAACGACAAAAACAAAACAAAACAAACAAAAAACTCTTGTATGTCATAAATAATAGTAGTTCCTTATCTGAAGAACATTGTAACTCAGAATTTCTGTAGTGGCTTTGAAATCTCTTAAATTTTACAAAGTAAATCTTCCAGAAGTGGAAAAGGTTGGTCTCTGACAAGGAAGTGTTAATTGAACAGGGAGTGCTCCCACATCTTCTCAGTGGAAAAAGAAATAGGCAAACAGTGATATTCTGATTTCTCACCTCTTTCACCTGAAGTCCTGGGGTAAGAACACACTAGTAGTAAATACAAGGCAGAAAGTGTTCTCCACATCACACTTGAAAACCTTCAAAATGCTAAACCAACACCAAAACTTCCAAAGCCAAAATCATTTCATCTCAGGCTTAGAGCAGTTCTCACTGACCTTACTTTCAGATGTAGAACTTCAGCTCTGATAGAAGAAATGTTATGATCTGGTGAGATATCTGGTTCAGAAGAGATCATGCAAAGCTGAAATTTGCTAAAAAATTCTTTGTTCACACTTGTGATTCAGGAGGAGGCAAAACTTCTGTTACATTGGATGGGATATATGCTGAGATCCTCATGTGTGCTGAGCGCTCACAACTTTTCTGATTCTCAGTGGGAACACAAGTGCTTTTAATAGCTTCCAAGATCCTAGTTTCCATCAATGCTTTTAACATATAAGTTGGGCATATTGGCCTTTTTTATAGTTTGAAGATTGAATGTGGACTAAGGGGGAGAAATGCCAGTATGTCTGTTCTGCATGTGACATTTTCCATGGCTTTGCAGAATAAAAATGCCAATGATATCACACACAGGATAGGTTAAATAGGATGCCCATGCAATGGTTTTCTATTGCTGAAAAAGAATGTTTATGAATTCAATTAGAGGGGGGGAAAAAAAGTTGCTTACTTTCTGTTTGAGTATATGGCTTTTTGTCTT
>PPHD01009760.1:15274-20306 GCA_002909625.1 Bambusicola thoracicus | reverse complement strand
TTGATTATCTTTGAGGTCCCTTCCAACCTGAGTAATTCTATGATTCTATGATTCTATTGCCACAGACCCTGCTAAAGAGTCTGTCCCCTTCTTTCCTGTAGCTCCCCTTTAGACACTGAAAGGCCGCTATCAGGAAACCTCACAGCCTTCTCTTCTCCAGACTGAACAGCCCCAGCTCTTTCAGCTTGCACTTGTAGGAGAGGTGTTCCATCCCTTGGATCATTTTTGTGGCCCTCCTCTGGATGCACTTCAACACAACACTGGATAAGTTCATTTTCTAATTCATCTCAGACTGACTCTTACTCTTGTTCACTTGGACAGTAATTCTCCTTTCTCACTACAACCTGAAGCAATGTTTTCTAAAAACAGCTTTAAAGACCACGGGACATTTGGCTTCAAAACAATCCAACAAATTCCAGTCCTACAGATTTCAGTAAATGAATATAGAGTCTCACACAAGGTGAGGCTATATGAACTCCCATTTTAAAAAATGATTCTTTTAAGACTTTGCTTTTCACTGTACTTTTTAAGTACTTCAAGAAAATAAAATCAACTATCAGTGTCTACAATTCTGGAATTTGCTGTTAGAATAAGACATCCTCAATTGAATTACAAAAATAGTAAGAGATCAGTTGCACTGCCATCAGTCTACACCCATATATAGCATGGAAACAGCCCTCTACCACAAAAACCTCATCAGTAGGATATTTTACTTCCTTAACTCCTTTGTTAACTCCTCCCACTCCTTACTGAATGAGATGCAGTGAGTTTTAACAGAGCGAAATGATTCTATGACAGTAACCTCATTGTTCTCTACCTTGAGACTGCATTTTCTTAGTGTAAAGTTTTCCAAGTTTTCTAATGACTAATTTCTTTTTTTTTTTCCTTAACAGCTTTGCAGTTCCCATTTATTTATTTATTTATTTTGAAGAGAAGTGAAAAGAAATTGCCAAAATATGAACGTGTGGACAAGAGATACTCTACATATTCTATTAGTACTCTGCCACCCTGGTCCATAATGATTGCTTCTAAAATGAAGGAAAAAATGGCATTAAGTGTTGATTTAAACAAAAATTGTTCAAAATTGATTGCTGCCAACCTGCCAGTACTGGAGAAAACCAGTATTTTGATCAGTCTATGTTCACAATAAGTAACATACCTCCTCACTGGAGAAGGGAATACTTGATGCCTACTTAACATCGAATGATCAGGAATTTGAAGATTAACCAAAGACAAAACTTGTATTTTTAATGCAACACAGAAATTAAATCTAGAATTTGAGATTCTACCAGTGATATGCTGCAAACTGCACCATGGAATTATAAACTTTCATTGGACTGGAAATGCAAACAGGGAGTCATGGAGCATAAAACTTCAGATGCTGTATGTAATTACTAACTCATAAGATGTCCTAACTACTAAGCCATAGTTACACCGATCACCTCAAACTTAGATCTACCTCAGTATTTTTAAGTGTTGAAGAAGTATAAGAAATGGAACATATTATATATCATTACCCAAGGCAAAAACTTCAAAGCTTTTCAAGTATCACTGCCCTAAATACATTGACTGGGATTCACTACCCTCAATCACTTAGATGTTAAACATCTAATTGAGTTTGTATTCCTACTCTCTTTCTCTGCCAATGATCAGGAACTATCTTCTAAGTAAGCAGATTCACTCACCTATGTTAAGACGTCCACCCACAGAAAGTTTACTCTGTAACTACTCTCACTAAGCTGTTTTTGAAAACAGGTGTAAAGGACAGGTACAAATTCAAAGATTGAAAGAATTTCCCCACTTTTTAACAGCAAGTAGCTACGGGATTACACCAACAGAAATGAATTTCTTTGATAAGAGTTCTCATGTTTGAAGCATGCAAAATACAGCCTATTGAACATACACGTGCAATTTTTATTAGTAAAAAAAATACATCCTACAAAAAACATAATATAAATGTACCAAAATAAGCAAGTTCCATTGCCACATATTTATGTGGTAACACTGTATTCAGTACAATGCTAAGGAGCATAGCATCCTTCTCCAGTGGTATCTTGGTACATTTACATTCTCTTCCTTCAATCCATCAAGAACTAAGCAACATACAGACATAATTTTCGAAAGAGTCATTACAGCAAGTCCTGAAATTGCCAGTTTTGACAAATGACATATCATAGAAATGAGAGAGGAAAGCTAAAGCTTGAGTTGGGGTGTAACTCAAGTTATTTGCTTTTTTTATAGGCAAGAATTGCTACAATACGCAGTATTTTAGCTATAAACACAGCTATCAATGCAGCCATATCTACATAATCATATGCATAGACATCTCAGTTTATCCAGCAGAATGCCAGACAGTACACATGATATGTAAACATCTCTTCCAAACACTTACAAAACAACTCTAATAGCAAGTGTCATTCTTTTCTGTAAAATAGCTGTTTTTAACACACATGATCTAACTCTTGTTTGCTCTTTAAAGTTTTATTGTCTTGGCATTTTATACAGGAAGAGAGCATTAGCATACTCAGGAGAACTGCTAAAAGTAAAAGGCCTCAAGCTACCCAGTGCATGGTTGATAGCATAAAGCATGGGATATAAAAACTTTTGTCTGATTGCTCACTTTACTTGTTTTAGAGTAGTGTTGCTCTCAAGAGCATATATTCATGTTCTTTCTACTTCAAGTTTTATTACTTCTTTTGTATTATTTAATACATCTAAAGACACTTCCAAAAGACAAATTTTTCCATTTTGAAAAAGTAATGGTTTGGAACCTGATAAAACACATTAATGTTCACAGTGTATTATTTTCAAAAGTGAGTAGAATAGATGTGCAATAGAACAATTAAATGCTTGACAATAAACATTTCTATATGATCATAGATATATTAACATGCCAAACAAAAGAAGAAAAGCTCAGCAATGCATTTCCCTTAAAAAAGGTCAGATCAAAATGGATTCTCCACATATCAGAGAGTGAGTAAAAAGAGAGTTTGGTCTCAATTACTGTTACTGCTAAATATCCCACTCCAGAAATTAAAATCAACGTTAAAAATGTGTGAGAGAAAACGGAATGAAAAAGGGTAAATCGGATCAGCTACTTTAAAAACAGACCATAACTGTATACACACACTGAAGATCATTCTACATTAAACTTGAATCTAAGTCTACTTGAATATCACAGTGCTAATTATTATATAAATAACCTGGGAAACAATACCTCCAAGATACATGTTTTACTATTTAGTAAACAAGAAACTGCCACGTTTGACACCACTGATTAAGGCCAGGCATTTCTAAAGCTTCAGACACATTTCTGAAATCCACAATACATCAATTTTTAATACTTCCACTCTCTCAGCTCCATTAAAAAGATGGTAGGGGAAAGATTTTAGAGTAATTAATGATATAGTTAGCTGCTAAATATTAATAGGAATCGTAGTCTTGCATAAAATATAACATATAAACCTTGCCAATACAGACGCACCAGTAATTAAACTTGAATATGTAATTACACTGATTTATAAGACAGGCAAAAAGTTACACTTTACTGGCTTCTATGTAAACTGTGGGCAACAGTTAAACTTTGCATTTTACGGTTTATGTAAATGGGCAATATCTCCACTACAGTTCATAAACGGTTTAGAGACTCACAGTTAAAAATTACAACTAATGCCAACATGCACGTTCTGACTGTACTTTATAAACCAAGCTGTGAAAACGACAACAGAGACCAGCTTCCCATAGCATACAATGCTTGCAAGCAAGTTGAAGAGGTTTGAAAAACAAATAGAAAAGCTTAAAACCAATCTTACTGCAGAGTAAATGAAGAAGCATCTACTTAATTGCTTTAATATAAATGTTTAGTTTCAAACATTCAGTTCCAGATGTTTCACTTACCCTCATTTCAAAGCACTTTTAAATATTACTGCGTCTTAGACTAAGGCATTCTTTTCTTGGAAGAACACTAACTGCACTTACATGTGAGGCTGAGGAGAGCAGCCCGGGCTGCTGTTTCCATTACTGTCAATGTGATCCAGCGAACCATTGAGATCTTCATGGACTGCCTGCAGTAAGCCACTGGATGCGTTATTTATCAATCCTGGGTTACTAAGCAATGGTAAACTACTCTCTGCCAGTGCAGCCTAGCAAAATGAAGAACAAAAATAAAATTCTCAGTTCACACACATACAGACCACTTTCAAATGCTCATGCATTTACAAACGTACATACAAAAAGCAGCTCATTTTTGGTAGCTGTAGAGTAGGTCAGAAGGATTTTGTGCATTTTCCAGCTATTTTCATATTCAGATTGTAACAGAATCTCCATTTCTGGTTTACTATTTCTCTTACATGGGTTTCATTATTTTCCATTATTAACTATGCTCTGATATTCATAGCACTTTTGTAGTTTTACATCATTTTCTGACTTTGAATTACGCTTAACCCCTATGCCCTTCCACACAATGTATGGTTCCTTTATAATGCAGGCAGCTGCTATACTTTAAAAAATGACCAGAACTTAACTCAAAATAAAAAAGTCCTGACATTTGCCTCTTCTGCATAAAAATTATATATTATAATTAAACTTTAAAGTTTTTGCCATGAGCACCATGTTCCCCAACACTAGGATGTGAAATCATTTATGACAGCTTGGATAAATATTAATGCATATCCACATGCATTTGCAAAAGCTTCTATCAATCTAACATTTGCAGCAAAACTGAGTGTTCCAGATTTTGCCACAGGGTGTCCTTCTTGCTTCTCCACATCAAAAGTAGCATGAATAAGAACGAGTACTTCTTGCAGTGCTAGGTAACACAACTAACTTGGAAGATAAACCCAACTATTTAGGTTGACCGTAACATTGACATAAACATAAATTTAAGTTACTCTATAGCATAATATATCAAGAAATAAAAGAAATAAGATACTTCATATTAAAATGTACAAAGAAAGAATAATTTAGGTGTGTACTTTTGTTTTTGTTTTTTACCTGCAAGCTTGCATTAAGAGCTGCTCCATAGCCTAAGCTG
>PPHD01009760.1:274-5274 GCA_002909625.1 Bambusicola thoracicus | reverse complement strand
CACTGTTAGCTATGGACTAGTGCCAGCAGCTGTGAAGGGGTGAAGGGTCCTCAAAGCACAGAGCCTGCCAGGATTGTCTCCACACTTCATCCTTTCCCACTGAGGTCCAGTTAGTGCCCCCTGCAATCTGCCATCATCAATCTAATTCAATAGAGTGACAGAGACCAGGCAGTGTGAAACGCTGAACTCTGCCACCGAGTCGGTATCTACACTGCGCTGAGTCTCATTACAACTGATGGACCCTACTTCACTATCAGTCAGACAAAGCAAAAAATGGCATAATTGGTCACACTGCAAGCTAAATCTTCAGTTGTGCTGTTACGTTACATTACAGCATACCCTTTCTAAACGGTAAACAGTTCTTCAGGAGCCCTTACACTGCCTTTAGAAGACACTGCATTACTTAAACCTGCACCTTATCCTGATACTGTTTTCCTGTGCTACATGAATGTTTGTACTTTCAGACTATTGTTATTAAATAATAATAATAATAAAGAAACAGGAAGAAGTGTTTATAGTACGTTACTTGTATCGCAGCATATAAGAGAAAAATGTATTGCACAACATGAAAAGAACCATCTTTTTCAAATGAAGAGGAAATGCTGAAAGTTGTATCCTAGTGATGCTGGCTTTGGATATATGCGAACAGATTACAGCATTAAATTGAAACTTGAATCACTTGGTGTTTAACACTGACTCTTTCCAGACTTCTGTAACACTTTCTTGCATGAATTCAGCTCAAGAGGTACACCTGTAGACTAAGATTGGATGAAGCAAACCAGCCTGTAAGTAATTCAAAACCATGGGAAGTTATCTGTATAACTGCAGATATTCTGGGTGTATGGGCTAAAATTTGGTCAGCGCAACTTTAATTAAAAGAGTACTTGAGGCAGAGGGTGGGAAAAAGGTTTCTCCTTCAGCTTTATACTATGAGCGTGCCGTTTCAGAGATTGGCTATTTCCATGATGTAAATTCATAACAGAAAATTAAGTTAACGCTGTCCTATAAATCTTATAGAAGAAACTATGGCTTTGCCTGGGTTTATAAAACTTCCACTTCAAGGCAAATGACAATAAATGACATTGTTTCACTTTCCTATAATTTCATTGGGTTTCCAGTATTAAAATATGAGAGAATCTAACAGTTGGCCTTGGCTAAAAGGAGAACAGAACCATACAATATGAGCGTCCTGCACAGTCATTCTGGGGTGCCAAGCCTCAGCACCAGGTAAGTGTTGTTTCAATTACCAGGAGACCCCACAAAGGTACCTGGTGCTTCTTCAGAAAGGTAGATGGAACGTCACATATACGCAGTGAGCTCTAGCGGTTGAAGCTTGATCAGGTCACCTGAGTGCCACAGTTCCAGCCATGGGGCTGCTTGGAGAAAAACCTCCCAGGAGAACTCCTTGAGTGGGTCTGACATTACCATCTGCTTCCAGAAAAATGCCCTCCATTGGGCAGGGAGCTCTGCTGCTCCTCTGTCCGGCCGCACAGCACAGACATGCACTGGGTCTGAAGGGGCAGAAGGAGCCCTGAGCCAGCATTTCAAGGAGAGAACAGCCCCTGCTGCAGGGACAGTATTTTTTGTTTGTGACGAATGGCATTAGGGTCTTAGTTCAAGCAAAATGCTGTAGACAATGCTGATGTTAGATAATTATTGCATAATTTATAAGGTGAAAAAAATCTTAAAGTTAAAAAAAAAAAAAGCTCATTCATGAATACCAACAAATTTCATGCAAGAAACATACAGCTTTAAGCCACAATTATTAAGGCAAATGTTTTCAAGTTTAGTCTAGATTAATAGTAAATAAGTAATAGGATGATACAGTCGTGTAACAAACCTGTATTTCTAACTGCTGAACCACTTGCATTTGCACCCGACACTGAGCAGTGCTTCTGTCATCCAACGCATGTTCATTGTTAAGGTGCCTAGGGAAGAAAGAGAACACTAATAAGACAGTGTTAAGATCAGGAAAATTTCTTTATGAGCCCATTTTTCTCTCCTGCGCATATGGCTTCCATTAGTTTCAATGGGAGTTATGCAAAAAGATCTAGTTAGAACATGCCTTAGATGCAACAGTACAAAGTAACAAAACTGATTATTTCATTTAGTTGCACAAACTTTCTCCGTGATGACTGCCAGATGCCCAGCTCCTACCTCCCAGATCACAGGAGCCATCTAAAAGCTGACATAACTGGTTGTCAGCATTTGGTCGTCACTGAGCTGTTCCTGGTGCAGATGAACAGCCACACTATAAGTGATTCTTCAAAAGATATAATTGCTTTTAGGATGCTTGAACTACTGTGAAGCAATGTAGAACTGTTTAGATTTCTCCATCTGATCTTTTTCAATTATTAGAGCATAAGCAACAACAGAACATCCTTTCCCCTCCCCAGAACAGAGCCAGGAATGACAGAGACCATAGGGGAACATCACTGACTTTTACTGCAGGTTCCAGAAGGACCCACTAAAGATGATGGCACTTATCCACGATCTGAGGAACAGTGCACAATGTAAAGGCATGTGAAGAAACAACTACACACCTTACACACACATCGAGCCTCCTGGGGGAGATTCAGGCTACGTAATCATGCCAGCTTAGCAAAAAATAGCCCCACACTGCAGCAGGGAAGGAGAACCACGGGGGGTGGATATCTGTATATAAAGTACAGCCCACACCTGAATGGCTGTGTCTCATAGGATTCAATGGGGTATGTACTTCTTTACAGAGCTCATTCAGTCCTGTTTTTTTTTTTTCTGAAGGACAGTGATTTCTGTTTGTTCTCTTTCTTCCAGGATCAAAGAAACCCCTCATGGAGCTTTAACAGTGGGTTTGCTGCTCTCCTGTGCTGTGAGAAAACATAAGGATCAGGCTGAAGAAGAAATGGGAGCAAAGGAGTTTTACTTTTGATTGTGGATTTATTGGCTACTTCAGTTGCAAGAAGAGGTAAGTTTTGTGGGTTCACGAATGATCTTGCAGCTACAGGAACTATATGCTATTTGTACCATGAAGAAGTACATGTCAGTTGCTCCAGAAGTAATGCCTCCTATTTATTTCCATGGAAACTACAACAGCTACAAAGAGCACAACAATACTACTCGATAGAACAAATTATTGGCTACAAACCCTATTTTTGAAGATAGCACTATTAGCTTGCATTTTTGCCAGCAATGAACAAGAGCCTGCATTCCACACTTGTAATAATCTGCACCAGCACAGGTGAGCCACTGTCACTGCTGCCATAAGGGATGGAGGAATTCACTGACACACCTTTGCTCCATAAGCACTTTGATGTCAGATGCCATCCTGTCAGACTGCCCTTCTGCTGCTACATGTCACATGGTGACAACATGGAAAGGCATACTGGCAAGAAGGTTCAGCTTCTACTGCTATACCACCAATATTCACCTCTGATGTTGTGGGCTGACGTAACATAGGAGGCATTACTTTAAGAGCCACCCTCAAATTTCACCTTTTTCCTTTTATAAGCAGAATTATTCACAGAAGTATGTAGTTGTTTAATTGTTGATCTGAAGAATGTGTTTCTCAGAAAAAGTGAAAAAAATAGGGTGGCCAGATATCTTACTTCTACCATGATTTGTATCTTCAATTTAAATAATGACACCAGAGATTAGGGCACAAGGATGGGGTCTGTGGGGGAGCTGAGACAGTCAGCTTCTGTTGTCCTTACAAGAGGAACAGCTGGGGAAGATGAAAGTAATGAGGAAAGCTTTTGCTTATTCTTTTATTATGAAGTTGTTTACCAGTATGCTTGCTTGGCAGTTTATGTTAAGGCATCGTCAAGGACAACGCATCGCCACTGTGTGTGACATAAAATCTACAGTTTCTTTATTTTCAGTGGAACTCACCTCATTACCCTGTGGATGCAAAACCGCACGATCGGTGCAAACAGTAGGTAACTGTTCACAGTGCACCTTTCACTTGTGTTCTGAATTTCTGATTCAAAATAATTTTACTCCCTCAGTTACACCTGACAGTGTGCGGCACACTAATACAACTGTTCAGTATTTTCAGTTAATTGGATACACAGTTGTCAGAAAGAGAACTGGAGACAGCTTTCACCTTTGTATCATCCCCACTATCAGCAGCACATACCACCGTGTTTCCACGTGCGTGTGCACAGAACACGTGACAGTAAGCAATGGTGTAGGAGCTCCTGGCCTGAGTCTGAGGTTACTGCCTTCTCATGATTATTTATTAGTTATTGCAACACCATATGTTTGCATAACACCTTACAAAATAGACACAGACACAGTCAATGCCCTCAGGAACTTTAAATGTAGCAGCGGGATGCAGTGCGGGAGAAGAAAGTCTGGAGCAGGGTAATTTCACTCTGATTACATGGTAGCTCAGCAGACTGTAGTCCGTTCCTTGAGAGTTAACACAGCCATCTTCAGAAAGTGGGAACAGATACGCACCCCTTATGCCACACTTTCACATCACGTGGCTCTGCTTCTGCTGTGCATTTTGGAGAAAAGTTATTTTATGAAACCATTAAGAGTGTAAAAATTGTTCTCAGTATTATTTTTCTCTCAGTTCCTTTTTTTTTTTTTCTTTTCTTTATTTTTCCTGTGAAGTAGGCTTATTTCTCATACATGTACAGGCAACGTAGGGAAAGAAAACCAAGATCTAATGCATTTTTAAAAACCTCTGAAATAACTTTTCTCTATATAAAGTTGCTGTAGTTTTAGGGTCCAGTATACTGCAATCTGCCAANGTATTATTTTTCTCTCAGTTCCTTTTTTTTTTTTTCTTTTCTTTATTTTTCCTGTGAAGTAGGCTTATTTCTCATACATGTACAGGCAACGTAGGGAAAGAAAACCAAGATCTAATGCATTTTTAAAAACCTCTGAAATAACTTTTCTCTACATAAAGTTGCTGTAGTTTTAGGGTCCAGTATACTGCAATCTGCCAAAATAGACACACATTCTTTCCTGCAGAAGGCTGGGAACCATTCCCAAGTGTTGTGGTTTTTTTT
>PPHD01009759.1:0-20306 GCA_002909625.1 Bambusicola thoracicus | reverse complement strand
GGAAAAAGTCTTTTACAGTGAGGGTGGTGAGGTGTTGGCACAGGCTGCCCAGAGATGTGGTTGTTGCCCCATCCCTGGAGACTTTCAAGGTGAGGCTGGATCAGGCCCTGGGCAACCTGGTCTAGCTGTGGTGTCCCTGTTCATTGCAGGGGAGATGGACTAGATGGCCCTTAAAGGTCTCTTCCAACTCCAACAATTCTATGATTCTATAAATGAAAAACCATGGGGATCTAAGATCAAGTCCACCTTTCCTTCCAACTCCTATGATCCGATGCTTTGAGGTTCTTCTAAAGGGATGTATAAGATAGGGAAATATTTTAATATTGTATACAGGACTCAGTTATTCAGTATTATTATCTCTTAAGTACTGCTGCAAGCTGATGTAATGAGCATATGCTGTCTCAAAGCAAGCTCAGTGGAGAATAACATACCAATACAGAGACACTTCTGGAGAGAAAGCGAATACGTTCTTTCCTCGTCCCCCTTCCCAAGCCCCCGAATGCATGTAGTCAGCTCTTTCTTTTTCACCAAGGGGTTTTTATTCCTTTGCAATATGGCAAGCTGTTCCTTCCTCCTTAAATTTAGTTTAATCAGCAGTTAGGGCACAGTGTGTGGCTTTTCATAATTCTGGGGATGTTTCTGCAAACGGTTCCTTGGCGCGGTGCGCTGTTGTTACTGCGGACAAACATCTGTTGGAACTGACATAGGCAAAGCTGAGCCTGCCCATGGATGGAAGGATGGCTTAGAGGTGCTTCCCAGGCTTATTTGTATAATTTGGGCTCTTGTTTATCCAGTTGCCTGGATTTCTTTCTTTTCTTTTCTTTTTTTTTTTTTTTTAAATCTTCAGCACTGTATGTCATTATTTGCCCCAAATCATCTTTTCCTTTCTTTGAGATGCCCTAGTAATGAGCTTTTGTCATGTACGACGACTGCATCTTATTCTTTCCACTTTTTATCATAATATCATCTACTTGGGATGTTCAGAGAAGAAATGCAACAAGCAATGATAAATCACCTTGTCAAGTCACACGGTAATTCAAGCTGTTGCTGAAGTTACAGATACAATCCAGCAAGAGGCTTTGTGGGGAAGGAAGGGAGGTGGGGGCAGAAATCCAGCTCTGAGGAGCCCACATCTCTTTTCTGCTGGTAATGAATCTACGGGTGGGATGAAATGTGGGGGTTGTGTCAACCTTGGTGTTGTTCCTAATGAATCAAGAAGCCGTTCTGAAGACTTTCTCCCTCTCTCAGGAGCTGTTTCCATGTTGCAGAGTCAGATGTGCATTTTCAATTGCTGCTTCTTCAACCTGCACCTGCAGTGCAGTAAAACATATTAAGTTTTGTACGGTGTGTATGATGAGGTTTAAGGGCTGGGCAGACCTGGCTGTGAACCTTATAGAGCTCTTTGCAGCCCGAGATTTTACAGCAGTCATGAGTAGAGATGTGGGAGGTTTGGCAGATGTCTCTGTGCTTGTTGTCAGGAACCTCAGAGGTGAACAAAAGCTTTCTCCTTTTCTCTTACAGAAAGTAAGCAGGGACACAAACATCCCCAAGATCAGTTGCTCTGTAAGTAACACAATGCTCAGAGTTCCCTTTGTAGTTTCTTCATCCAAAAAAAATGAGTTCTGCTGGAGCTGGAGCACACTCCTTTTATAGCTCTGTGTCTGCTCACAAGTCCATGGCAACTGCATCCTTTGAGAATGAAAGACTTTGCTTTCAGATGAGAGAAGAAGGACACAAAGTCCAACGAGAAGGTTAGGACACAATGTGTGTTTTCCTTTCACATAGTGCAGCCATCTTAAACTGCAGTTGTTCTCTGAAGCACAGCTCCTGACGGCAGATGGGGAGGAAAGCTGCCTGGATACAGAGGTATGTACGTGGAAAAGGAGAGCAGAACACATCCCTGAGTACAGGTAAAAGCAATAGCTCTATTTTCACATAGCTTTGCTCCCACTTTTTTTTCCCCCTAGTGGGGTAAGAATTCAACACATTAACACAAGTGGAATAAATAACACCGGAAAAGACATCATCTGGAGGAGTTAAGATGGTGTTATTTTCAGTATCCAGAAACTGTTGGTGTGTGAGGAGTGTGAGGTAAGCCCAATGTAAATTAGTGCATAAATACAGCCACATGTACTGCTTGTGGGCACAGGAGCTCCTTTGTCCATGCTGGGCACTTGTTGGCTGTACAAGCCAACCCCCAGGCCAAGAACCATTCCCAGCATGTAATGCATACGTGGAAAACTGTCATTAGGGCTTCAGAGAGGTTAATAGGATGGATGCGAGCTGTGTCATAACATCTGTCCTCTGAGCCACTGAGAGCTCTCAGGTGCATTTTGTGAAATGTAGGAAGGAGTGAGCGCAAAGAGTGTGATTTCCCCGCAGAAGGAGGTTTCTTTTAACAATCCTTTGCAGCCAAAAGAAAAGATATATTATTAAATTACCTTTCCATGTAGTATTAGCAAGCGTTGTGTTTTGGCTGAAGTTCGACTGGGTAATAGATGTACTTGGAGTAGAGAAATAGCAGGAGAAATGCTTGCTATGAAACCCAATTACAAATCCCAGCTTTGCACAGATGCTCGTATGGGGCCTCTGTTGTGTATTGCCAGATGCGAAAATATCCCTTTGTTCAACAGTTCAACACAGTTTGTTCAACAGACGGTGACAATTTCGGATCCACTTCATTCAGCTGAGCTCGGATATAAATTACTGGAATAGCCCAGGGTTTTCCCTGCCTGGGAGATAACCTCCTGGAGCTGTGCTGTGTAGCCAGGCAGAGGGCAGCCCCATGTCTGTGCATCCCTTGGAAGAGAGCTGCAGGCAACGCAGTCCCTTTGCTTCAAGAACCTCCATCCAGACCTTGCTGTTGGGAATGGGAAGGCTTCAGGGCGCGCTGCAAGACTCAGCTGCTTACATAGGGCCTGGAGGAGACGAATGTCATTGATCAGCATTATTTGGAGGAAGAGAGAGGGGATTTTTCCTGCTTTTTCTTTTTTTTTCCTGGTGAGAGATAAGAAATCACATCCGCGTGCTGCGGTTTGGTCTGACTGAGTTTTCAGATGGTTGCAGAAAATGCTTGTGGTCTGTTTTGCACCCTTGTGCGTGCCTTCGTAGCTGTCCTTGGTGCTCATGCTCTGCCCTGTTGTGCCCAGTTCTGTTTGTAAGCTCCTCGGGGCAGAGACCCATCACTCCTCATTATCCTGACAAGAGCCGCGCGTACCCTTGCTGCTATATATATCATCATCTTGCATATAAAAACAGGGTTGTCATGGTGACGTGAAACTCCCTGAAAGCTTGCTGTAATGCAGTTAATCTTATGCACATATCTACGCTTACTTAAAGTCAACCATAGGACAGGTCACCTTATGTGCGATGGCACCCAGCCCACCCCTCCAGGAGCCAAACATTTGCATCGGCCACGCAGCTGCCTTGTAGGGAAGTCATATTTGGAGCATCTAACTGCTTTTGACTTCACCTGGCTGCCAGATGCCGGCAGCCATTCCTACAGCCGTGCAAACAGTCTCCCTCATTTATAATTTACCAACTATAAGTCACAGCTCTTTGTCGGGGTTCAGGGCTCACGTAGGGGAGGTGTTCGGGCGTCATTCTTAATGGCACCTCAAAGTTCAGCATGAGGGTGGGGAGCTGCTGCTTTCTCCGTGTGGTATATTTCTTAAATATTCAATGAGGCCAAATGAGCCAAAGGACAGGGACAAAATGGATTAATTTTGCCAACCCTGTAGAGGTGCTCTATAGGGAGCAGCTCAGCTCCCATGGATGTCAGTGGGAATGGGATCATGCCTTGAGTAGTCACTAGGAAAAAAACGGAGATATGAGTTAAGTATTAATATTTAATTTTCAAAGACTGTAAGTTACGTGGCCTTCCTGAAAGGAGCCTTTCTGTACCCATCAAGTGTAAAGTATACAGTTATTTCCCAATCTGTAGGTAAACTCAGTCTGAGGATAAAGACAGGATGTTCCCACTACTGCACAGTGAAATCTTGTCCCATCACAGAAGGAAATTATGACTTTGTCCTAAAAGCACTTCTACTGTAGTTCTTTTTATGCAGTCATTGCATGTAATGCATGCTGAACTCCCCAAACACTGTGAAGAAGTCAGGCTTACAGTTCTTTATCTGGTTTGTTTTACTGCTCTGTTAATGGAGGAATCTCTGCTTCAGTCATTTCATTTAAACCGTGTGTGCGGCACCAATTAGCTTCTCAAATGGTAATTGTGTGATAGTGAGTAGTAGTTAATCTGGAGCGCTTGCTTCAGATGGAAGTTGTACTGTGCTTGTGTTTGGAGGCATTTAGCAGCACTGTGAAGAATTACCTATGATGCTCTGGCCCTCCTGTTTACTGCCTTCCCATGGGGCTGCTGAGCCTATATTGCACTTCCCTTACCCAGCCTAAAGGTGGATCACCCTTCCACCTCCTGGCTAAAGACCGAGAAGCACTCCATCCATCTCACACCTATGGAGCTTTTCTTGCTGTGCTGATCCACCAGTGGTTTCTTTAACCTGCAGCCAGTGTTCCTTAGCGCCAAGCATGTCATTATGGAACATTTCATTGTTTATCTTGGTCTGTTTTGGCAGTGAGAAGGATCTGTTTCAACGGGTGGCACACAGTACGTTGGGGGCTGTGTATCTTTCGGTGATTTTTGTTTATGGCTCCTTCCAGTGTGATGGTTCCAGTCTTGTGGCTGAGCACGGTGTGGTGCCCATGTCAAATGGGTCTTAGCTTCTTTCTCTGGTGACCTGAAGCAGCGCTGATGCATGAGGAATTAAAGAAGCAGATTTTATCCCTCTTTTAATAACACAAAAGAGTTAGCAGCAATTCTCTTCATCATCTTCCTTCAAAAAAGGAGAAAAGGAATCAGGCCAATTTGTGGTAAGGAAATCCCTAGGTTCAGAAATAGCCCCGTAACTCTGGCAGTAACACCAGAGGTTTGGGAAGGAGAACAAAAGGTATCCAAGAGATCTCAGGTGGGCAGATACATGATGGATCCTGTTGTTTTTTCTGTGTGTGCCAGAGGTTCAGCTGTTGGCCTCCATGGGGGCACGGTGCTGAACTCTGGGCTGGCAAGCTCTGCTTTTCTTCTGAGGACATGGAAGGAATTAAATGAATGCAAAAACACACAAATGGGAACTTCTTGTTCACTTCTCTTTCTAATTTGAAAGAGAGTTTCCTCCTGATGTACTCTCTGCTTTTGAGGGATTAGCTGTGGGGAAAGCATGATATAAGGACTCAGCTCTGTTCTACTCTGTTCCTTCTCCATTCTTTTGATTGTGCTTTGCACTTCTTATTTTTTGTTCTCCAGCATGTCTTCTCCCTTCGTCTTCCTCGCCTTTGTGCTATGCTTGTTGCTTGCTAACACTTGTTACTATATATACACACAATATTTCTAAACTGAAAAGCTTTCATGCAGTACCTTTATTTCTTGACGAGCTAAGTGCTTTTGCTGTTACTTAGTATTGAGTCTGACAGACACATGCCTCTGGCTTATTAATCTCATAGAGTGAGGTTCATTATGAGTATGTGCTCTTAGCAAACAGGAAAGTGCTTACTTATAATTGCTGTTCTCTAAAGGTTGCCTTGTCTGTGGATTCAGATTCATCATCATCTTTGTTCTAGAAAGTGAAAATCTGTTCCTACTAATAGGGCTGGCCCTTATTAGCCTGAGCAGCAGTCAGTGGTGGCTTTAGGGGAAGATCTCTGCTGCTTTTTTCAAGAACTCCTAGGAACTGTCTGTGGGATGGTGTCAGCCAGGGACACCTCTGCTTTCATAGCAGAGACCCAAAGGCTGGATCCTCTGCCCAGCCCATCCCACAGACACATACACAAGCCTGAAAAAGAACTATGCAGACTATAACACTAGACTGGGGCAATTCCCTCCCCATGTTTGCTGAGGAATTACATGAATGTTATTTTATTTACAGGTGCCTTGTTTTTGTGAGTAGCACCGTTCCTTCCCAGCAATAAGTTGCTTGACATGGTTTGATAAATTCAGCCATTCACCCACTGGGCATTTTGGTGGGCGTCAGAACAGTATGGGGACAATGTATACAGTTCTCATAAATCTGGAGCTCTGAGTGCATCGGTCTGACTCACACTTCAGCATAACAGCACTATTTTGCAAGCCATGAAAGTTGGTCTCTTACAAGCGAGTTTTAATGTTCATACTTACAGTGTCTGACCTGTTGCCACAAACTCTTCTGGGGGAACTCAGCAGCCCCTTCTTACCCTATTGCCATATGTTTCTGTACTAAAGATGACCCTCAGACCCAGGTCTTGTCATAGAGAAGTAAGGCCATCTGCTGGGATTCCTCCTTGTGCACTCTGGTCTTACTGCCGTGGCGTGTTTTGCCAAGTTGCATGCAAGGAGTGAGAAAGGAAGAAAAAAAAGAAAAGAAAAAGCAGCAGGAACCTCAAATAAGGTCAAAAGCCTTCTCCAAAAGGAGAAAATAGCACTGTTATCTTGCTGAGAAGCAACGCCATGGGTACTTCCAGGGTACTTCCAGCCTAGCTTATTGCTGCAAGTGATTCTGCACATGTCACCAATAACATTGTATTTGGGTGTCATTTGTAGAATGTCATATATAGGACGACAAGTAGGGTGGTCTCCAATGGACTTGTTATTCAGATTGATCTATTCTGATAGTAATAATTAGGGAATGGGAAGGCTCTTTCAAAGGGTTTACATGTTCAGTTTTATAGTGCCTCCACAGAGCAGGGGAGAAGATGGCAAAGATCAAGTTATAGTTTGTGGGACAGTCTGTTTATCAGAAGGTATCTCTATCGGGGGAGACACCCAATCCAGCCTGGAAAGGACCCCTTGCTGTTAGCTGGTGAATCTAACTGGGTTGGATGGTGGACTCTTAGCTGATTAGTCAGCCCCCCAGATCAGTGTTCTGCCAGCTACGAGAGAAGGCCAACTGAAGGTTTTTCTCTTTCATCTTTTCTGGAGGCAGCTTTCAAAGTTACAAGTGTCCACACTGTACAGGCTTCCAGGTCCATAATCTGTGATCTCATTAGTGAGCAGCCAGGAATGACTGAGGGTTCCTTAGCCATAGAAATAGCCAACCTGATTTGCTATTTTAGGATAGCCTGGATGCTTCAGCCTCAGCTCTCTACAAGGGTAGATAATGGCAGGACAAGGAGAAATGGTTTTAAGTTGAAGTCTTTACTGTGAGAGTGGTGAGGTGCTGGAACAGGCTTCCCAGAGAGACTGTGGATGCCTTGTCCCTGGAGGTGTTCAAGGCCAGGGTGGATGGGGCCCTGGGCAGCCTAGTCTGGTATTAAATGCAAAGGTTGGTGGCCCTGCCTATGGTGGTGGGGTTGGAGCTTCATGATCCTTGGAGTCCCTTCCAACCCAAGTCATTCTATGATTCTATTATTCTTCAAGTGGACTCCAGACAACAGTATGGTCCAGGCGAATTCTCTGAGGAATGCTTTTGGGTCTGAGACCCCTTGTCCCCAAGAGTAAAAAGTGAGGAAGTTGCTTCTGCATTCGTAAAGGAAAGCAAAATTGTCTTAGTTTAGACGGTTGGGGTATGTTGTCTTGTAGATGTTTCTGAGGGTCACAGAATAATAGAATCACAATGTTGGAAAGGATCGACAAGATCATCTGGTCCAACCGTCCTCCTATCGGTGTTACTACCCACTAAACTATGTGTTTCTGTGGGACAATTCAGATGCAGTGCGAGTATGGTTGGAGGCCTATGTTCAGTTGCATTCGTTTTCCTACAAGGAAAGGGTCAACCTAGATGAAGTAAGAAGTTATTTTGCCTCAAGCTGGGAGCCAAACAGCACAGCAGCAAAAAAGAAGCTGCAGAGAAGCCACTAAAATATTCCAGGAAGAGAGTTAAGAGTCCAATAACTTAGGAGAACTCTGGTTCTGAGATGACTGAATGCTGTTTTGCGGGAAACCTGGAAACAACTCTTCATAGAATCATAGACTGTTCCAAGTTGGAAGGAGCCCACAAGGATGGAGTCCAGCCCCAGTCCCACACATGGCAACTCAGACCCTGTGTCTGAGAGCACTGTCCAAATACTCCTTGAGCTCCAGCAGCACCTGAATTTTCTAGATCAGGCCGTGACAGATTGCATGCATGGGGTGTGCTGCTTCCACCTCAAGATGAACAACAGCAAAATGGAGCTGTGTTTTAGCATTTGGAGTTGTACATTTTAACTCTGGGAAGCCAAGGAAGTCAAAAGCAGAATTTAAACACGAATCCCGCAGTCTGTCCTCTCATTATTCTAAATCGTTGTGGTCTTTCACAGCATGATCTCGGGCTGTTCTGGAATGCATGAACATACAAGAGGTTGCAGAAAAACAATATTTAAGAAACAGTATGCAATGATCTGATAAAAGATGACAACATAATTAATATCCTCGAGGAGGCAGAGTTAAAGCTCTATGAGCCTTGCATTTCTCATTTCCTGACTTTTGAGTGCTTAACTGTGCATATTTAATGTTATATTAAAATAAAGGAGAGGTGCACGCTGTAAGCAAATAGTCCCTTTCATGCTGCTTGAGGATATTGAATTATTTCACGGAAGATGCATTGTTTTGATGATATCTGAACAACATGAATTGAAGTGACATCAGCTATGATCCACATTTATAATTCTAATTTGTACTATCGTATTAGTAAATTGGGTCATGTATTATTCTATCCAGCCTTGGAGTACGTGCTGCATTTTTGGCAGACATGAGCTAAGTAGGAAATTGAGAGAGTCGTTCTGATTGGAAACAAAAAGAGGACAAGGCTGTTTTGCTGCTCTGCAACACGTTATTACATAGAGCAACTGGTTAGGGCTGGGGAGGAAAACACGGTCTGGGGAAGCGACCTAGAATGTATTAATAAATTTGCTTCTGGGGATGCTGGAGCTCAGTTAATGCAAGACTTATGTGAAGTGAAGTAAAGCCGCTTAGCCACAGATTTCCAAACATAAGGCAAGGCAGCGACTTTCTGAGCAGTGGTGAGGACAGGGCTCAGTGGGGATTATTCCCAGAAATGTCACTGAGGTGCACTGCAAATGTTCCTGAACTCCTGAAAAGAAAAAAAAATAGTGAATTCACAGCAAGGATCCTAGGTGGGGTGTCACCCGCTTGCTCTTTCACCTTCTGTGCTGGCTGTGCTGCCGGCTCCCGGCTCCGGCACCTCGGGTGTAAAAGTCACAAGTCTGCACAGCTGAGCAGATGGGAGAGCCATGCTGAATAATACAACCCCAAATCTATGCATGGCACTTGGCTCAGGTGGAGCACGGAGGTGTTGCTGCAAATAACGACACGAGTGTCGCTCTCGGTGTCCTTACCCTGTGTTGGCTGGCTGACTTGTAAGGCTGCGTTTGGGGGTGTGAGCCATCTCAGTGCTGTGTGGGCACCTCTCTGCTTCACTGGGGAGAGTTGGTGGAGACCATGGACAATGGTGGGAGCTCTTTTCCTTTTTGAATAGGGAAAACATGCTCTCATCTTCACACTTGCAGAGAACCAGGTTATTTTCCTTGTTCCTAGGCCTTTGCGTACCAAGTACATATGAAGAAGCAATCCAAGTACTGACCTTTTATTACCAAACAGTGATGACCAAGAGATTGAAGCACCTTTGCTCATGGCAAAATATGTTTGGGAGATGATTTCTGGGGACCTTTACCAGATGTAAGGCTACTGCATTATTTTGCACTGGAATTTGTATAAAATCGCATGCCCAGAAAAAATATATCTACACCTTTCTTCCAAGACTGCTCCCCGTAATAAATGCTCTTATCAGATCAATGAGATGTCTGGGTAGGTGTGGAGAATGATCGCAAATGGGTTTTACTAGATAGTCAGTGTATTTTCTTGGCCCCAGGCTTTTCACACCTATGCCTGATATAAGGCTGTTTATAGATGTAGATCGAAACCAAGCAGGAATCAGATCAGAATCAGATCTTTTGCTGTAGTCAAAGAGAGCCAGGCAATAGACGAGCATGGACATAATAGACAAGCATGGGCATAATAGAATCATAGAGTCATCTAGGTTGGAAAAGACCTCTAAGATCATCTAGTCCAACTGTTCACCCACCACCAATATTGCGTACTAAACCACATCCCTAAGTACTTCATCTATACTTTCCTTAAACACTTCCAGGGATAAGGTGATAAAGTGACTGGAGCAGATGAGATCTTCAGTTTAGGAAGGGAGATAGGATGCCCCAGCTGCCAATTCTTCCTTTCCCATAGGTGTTAGGAGGCAAGGGATGAGCTGCAGGGGCTTCAAGGTTGTGCTCTTTGGATTATCTTTGTTCTTTCTTCAGTGAATCACATATCCCACTCCTTCAGGAGGTGAGTCACAAACAGTGCTCCTGGCACACCTTAGAGAGGAAAAGCAGCCTTGGGAAACGTACTGCCTGCTTTCCAGCAGAGAATTTAGTCTCTTTGAGATTTGGAGCAGAGTCAAGGAGTGGTGAACTCATTGACCCCAGCACTTCTCAGACACACTGGGACAGGCTCTGAGGACCCACTTGGTTGACCAGAACAGGTTGGAAAATGCTCACTCAGGCCAGGTTCCTAGAAGCCCTGTGCTCAAGGTTCCACCAGCAAATCCCAGCCACTGAGAGATTTGCCTTGTTATCTTTTCTGCCTGTTCTGTGACATCTGGGCTTCAGGGCATCTAGTGAAGATCAGGAACCTCCATGATCTGAGGACCCAGAGCCCAGTGCCCCACCTCAGCTGAGTTTCCAAGGCCTCATTGTGGCTGGTGGTTTGGGATGGGGAAGGATTCAGGTTCCATATGGAAACTTGGGCAGGCTGGGGAAGGAATATTTGCCCTGAATTCTGCTGTGATGTGGCTGGGGCCAGAAAAAGGCAGGCTTTAGGTTTACTTTGCTACCGCAAACCTTTAATGGTCGGTTGAGAGTCTAGCCTATTATCAGCTTAAAATACCTTTCAGTGAGTACAAATAAAATACCCCACTGTTAGCAGCGTCCTTCCATTAAAGTACAGTAAGAACAAACTAATAATTTATCTTATAAAGCAATAGTTAATTTCTGGGCATAGGTAGTACCTTGGATATTGTCTTCTGCTATATTTATACTCCTGATAAAGACAGGAGCTGCAGCGGCTGTGAATTCTGATTGCCAGGTATCAAAATAATAAGGCCAAAAAGCTGTCATGTGATGTAAACTTTGGAGAAGAATTTTCTGTGAATAAGAGACGTCAAGGCTCTGAGTCAGGACTCATCAGTACTATCTCTAACTCTGCCAGCAGACTGCTATGTAGGACACCACAGCTTGTTTTCCCTTCATGCCTCGTTGGCACCAAAATAGCTCAGCTGACATCAAAGGCCTTACGTCTGCTTTGCAGTGCAGAAAGAAGGAGGAGGAGAACAGAAGTGTTGTGCTGAGGGACACGGCTTAGTGAGAGCTATTGGTGATAGGTGGACGGTTGGACTGGATGATCTTGTAGGTCTTTTCCAACCTTGCTGATTCCGTGATTCTGTGATTCAGGTGCAGTTACACATTGCAGTAAACCGTGGAGCTGCCTGCTATAGGAAGAGGTAATCCCAACTTCTGCTCCCTTCTGTGGTGCATCTCCACCCCTTCTTTTTCACCAGCACTCATGTGAGGTTGAGCCACTTGAAAGACCTAAATTGGCAGAAAATGCTGTACTGTGTTGTGGGTTAGTTTTCCACCAATGGAATTCCCCTGCCATATTGACTGCGAGGTGAGAGAAGCAGAAGCATCAGCCTAAGGAAAGGGGCAGGAGTGCATGGCCACGAGGGATGGATTGTCCATTGCAGCAGCATCTCCTCATTTGTTCAGCTGGTGTTAGCACTTCAGCTTGTTTTAGACACTTGTATTTTTGAGCAAGTTCGTTTCAATTGATGCTTCACTGATTTTCATGGATCTTGAGTTTCTGTAAGTAGTACTTTTCTTTGCTGAGATACCATAGTGAGCGGAAACAATCTTTCTTTGTGTACAAAGGAATAGTTTATCAAAAGGGAAGAATTTGTTATGTCGTTTGAACCACATTACTGATAGGGTACACTAAGTCTACTCAAATGACCCAATGATATTTGCTGTTGATTAAAACCACACAAGCAAATAATCAAAAACCATCTGAATGTGACCCACTTCTATCTGTGCTTTGAGTCTGGAAAGAAATGATCACATTATCTTCAGTACAAGAGCATGAATGAGATGAAACCAGAAGCATGAGTAGGTTTTGAAAAATCGACCCAGTTAATAGGGCCAGATACCGGAGTCCTCACTTAGATCTTGACAGGCTTTTGCTGTACAAAACGGTCTCTGTGCCAAACATGAGTCTTATCCAGAATCTCCTAATTGAAGCCAATGGAAGTCTGCCTGAAAACCATTAAATTCATTATTTGGCACACAAATTTCAGTGACAGCTTTGAATGGGTGAGATCTAAGTCCGAATTCAAGACTTGGCCCTTAATTCTTTGTTTGTAAGAATATATCCTATCCAGCACTATAAACATCAATCCTTCCTTGTAAATGAAAAATGTCTTTTTTTTTTTTCTGTCTTAAAGATGAAAATTCAGAAACATCTGCATTCACAGAGCTCATGTATTGAGACTGTGGTGCTTCACAAGGTGTATCTTCAAGGAATTGTGGAATGTTTGAGCATGTTGAAGAGCTGGTGTATAACCTGTATGAATTTGAGCCTGCTGTCCCTTTCCCTAGTGGCTAAATATGAAAGTCTGAGACTGCCACATAAAACTGTCTGGTATTGCAAGGAATACAAGCAGAGCAACCCTGAAGAAATTACAGGTGAATGGACCAATGCACTCTTAGAAATGTAGTTCCATTAAGACATTTTTCATCACATTCGCTCTCATAAATCTGGATGTTTTATTGATGCAAAGCTAAATCAAGTACCTGCCATCACTGTGTTCTCTTCTTCCACCCCCAGCTGGCATTTCATGCAGCACATGTTGCAGTTTTCTTTTTGAACAGAAGCAGAAAAATGCCATAGGTGACATAGTTTAGCAGCATTAACACATTAAATAGCTTGCTGCAGATGGGTAAAAAAAAAGAGTCCTGTATGCATGTCAGAACTACAGAAAAACTCATTTCACGTTCAGAAATGAGCGCAGTGTTTTTCATGCACATGGTTTAAAAAGAACAGAAATCTGAGTCTGGAAAGTGTTCCCTAGGTCATCTAATCCTATGCCTTGCTATTCTGGACATCCATTTCATTGTATGGATGAAATGCGTAAATGAATCAAGTCCCATTTAACGCAGTGAGATTTTTTCTTTCTGCTGGTACATTGGGAGGCCGTTTCCTCATTTATCTGAGGATCTGATATACATCAGCGATGTAGTGACACTGAGAGCATGAGTGAGCTTCTCATCTGTGTTGATACTTTGACTAACATGACCTCATAGAAAGGAACCATGGAATCATAGAATCATAATGATTGGAAAAGACCTCTAAGATCATCTGGTCCAAACATCCACCTGCCATCAGTATTGCCCACTAACACATGTCCCTCAGTACTGCATCTGTCTTTCCCTTGAATACCTACAGGGATGATGAACCCACCACTTCCCTAGGCAGCCTGTTCCAATGCCTAACCACTCTTTCTGAGAAGATGGGACAAATAGGCCTAGAGTGAAGTAGAGCTTTCTGATCTAAAAGAGCAGAAGTAGAAAGAAGGTATATGTAGGAGGACAGTGAATGCAAGATGCTTAGCAAGGTCCAGCTGGCTTGCCAACAAGGCTGCCTTTGATGGCCAGTGTTATTCTGGGCTCCTGGTGAGTCAGCAGCCTGCCAGTGGGCACTTTGAGGTGGTCTGATGAATTTTGGGGTTTGTTAGTACATGTTAACACCGAAAACCAGCTCTTAAGACACAGAGAAGCAGAAAAATATCATAGAGGTAGAAAATAGAATTCTGAAGGCTTTAACTTCTAATATTGTTTAATGGCAGACAATGGATGTAAATATCAAAGTGTCATCAAAACGAAAAATGACTTGAGGCTGCTTACTCAAGCTCACGTCATCAGCACATTCAAATTAGTGGAGTAATGGTTTAGGCCACTTGGTAATGTACAGGTGGAAAAAAACCCCAAAACACAACAAAGCAAAACAAAATGCTGGTAATGTGAGACAACATAAGAGATGTCCAAAAATAGTCTTTGTAATCACACTGTATGAAAGTCTGTAATGTGAATAAACAACATAGGAAATACTCTAGACAGGCAAGCAGGCAGGCTGTTATGGTATACCATATATATATGTATATATACCATATATATACCATTGACAACCTTGTCATAGGGGGCAGTGGTTAACCTACATCAATCTTTCCTTGAGCTATACTGAATGGTTGCATCCCTGGATTGTGTTTGACATTAATAGTTGCATTGTGTCAGAGGTGCAAAGCTGGAATGGCAGTGTGACCTCATCTGTATTACTACTCTTTCTGAAGCAAGGTAGTCACTTGCACACTGTCTTTTGAGAATGATCCCTGGCCCATGCTCTCTGAAACTATGTTTAGAAAGCAAGGGCAAGTGTGTTAGTTGGCATGGGCTAGAAGCATGCCATGGGCTGTTGTATAGGCTTAGTGGTTCTCATGATTGAGCTCCTCTGCCCATGCCTTGGCATAGTTTACTTTACTAGAATGGCTGTAGCCACATTATGCTTAATTAGCTCTGTGGATAAAATGGAATGATTCCATATAGATCAGACAGTCCAGATTAGTTCCTAGAAGTACACTGGATCAAATCATCAGAGCCCTTACAGGAATGCCAGTGGTAACAAGGAGCTGAGTAACAGTGAACATGGACTTGTCAAGAACAGATGACATCAGACTGATCTGATTTCCTTCTGTGAGAGAACAAAAAGCCTCGTGGACAGAAGAGGAGCAGTAGGTGTCATATGCCTTTGTGCAAGAAAGCTTTTGACACTGTCCCTCATGACATTCTTGTAAGCAAGTCAAGGTAACAAGATCTACATGAAATGACTATAAAATCTGTATGAAATTTGCTTGAAAGCTGTAGCCAGAGAACAATAGTTTTGACATTTATTCCGTGTCAAAGTAGAAAGATGCGTTGAATGGATTTACACAGAGTGCTGGTTTAGGCAAGCATAGTTAGCTGTGTGAATCTGGAGTAGAAAACAGAAGGCCAAGATGATATTTTGTAGGAACAGATTTAGGATGAGTATGGTAAATGGGACCCACCAATGCCTTTTGTGGAGAAAAAACATGCAAATGCATCTTGGGATGTATATTTACGAGATTAGCCTGCAGGCTGTATTCGATAATCCTGCTTTATTCAGCTCTCACAGAGCCATAGCTGGCTTGCCATACATGGCTCTGGGTGATGCCCATGAACAAAAACATAGAGCAGCTGGCATGTGATGTGGGGGAGAGCAGTAAGGATGATCAGAGGCTGGAAATGTGTCTGCTGCTGTTGTGGGACAGTAGGATGACCTGAAAAGCCCATGAAAACAATTGGGTACTATGGTAGCTCTTGCCTTGTTGACATGAATGTATTTCATCAACTCATTTCTACTGTTCTGCATCAAAGTAATGAGTGAGAATATGAGACAGGGTTAGTCCTAAGGATGTTCCTTGAAGAACTCTAGTTCTTATCTTCACCCACTACAATTTTGCTCCAATTTAAGATGCTTTTCTGCCACCTTTCCCTTAGCCAGAGTCCTTCTGCTAATTAGCATCTTTACTTTCATCATTAATATTTTCCCATCTAACACAAAATCAAACTCTTATCTATTTTTAGTATGAGAAGTCATCACAGTGATGTTCAGTTAAGGTTTTCCAGAAAATTCAGAAGGTTCTGTCCCTTCTAGGGAAACTCCCATGGGTGCTAATATTGCTTAAAGTGATGTCTCGGGCCAGTCTGTCAGATGTGGGTGTTATGTATGCTGAATACACAGGGGCTCAACTCCTATGTTTGGTAGTGCGAATGGAACTTAAATGTTACAGTAGCCGTGGCAATTATGTTAGTCACTTGTAATATAGTAGGGATTTTATATTTGCTGTGGCTTTTCCTCTTTAGATGGGCTATAACAAATGCAGGACATAGCTAACATATGTAACATGAAGAATTTCTTTGGAAAAAAAAGATCAAGTAGAATGTTAATTCCAACATCTCTTCTTTCTGAGTGCTAAGGAGGCATTCCTATAGAATCCATTCATTCTACACTTGGTGAAATTTCTTTAACAGAATTAGAATCTTCTATGGGAACTTGATTATCTTGTTTCTGGAAGTCAGTCCAGAATCTAAAGGAAACTTCTTTCTCCTTCATGTCCTTTCCTATTTCACTGCCCTGAGAGTACAGAAGCAGTTAAATCTCTTCCTTCCCATCTTGCACATGCACACACGTGCACAAGAGCAACCACCACTTTACACTATGTGTCTGCTTGGCAACTTGTGAGAGTATTGCTGGCACTTGGGAGAGACCTGAAGGAGTCAAGTGCAGCATTAATGTAGGTTCCCAGTGGCTTAGAGGGAAGCTCATTACTGGCCTGGCTTGTGAGCCTTGTTCATTTACAGTAACACTTTAAATATTTAATCGATCTCTTGTTCTTTCCTGTCATGGGCCATTTTCCCTCAATTGATTCCTTTTTGGGGGGCAGAGGTGGTTGGGATGCATTTATGGTAGCGGAATTCTATCAATTACGCTCGTTAAGAGGCCAGACACAATAGGCCAACATGGAATTAGTCTAAGCCTCGTATTGTATTTTTTGCCCTGGGTTCTCAAAGCACTTTAGAAGCACTAACTAGATAAAAGTGAAGAGCAAAGCTGTGATGAAAGTTGAAATGCCTCTGTAAGTTCCCAGGAGCTGCTGCTTTGGAGACATCGCTGCAGAGGTAACAGGATTATCCCCTACGTAGTGTTCAGCTTCAGCCTTCCTGGGTTGCCTGTCATGATGAGGGATGGGATGAATTCTACCTAGAGGGAAGGAAAGGCTGTGATGAGAAATACCACTTTTTCAAGCCAAAAGGTGTGTGGTCTTCTCACTTTCATCTCCTGAGACTTCTCAGTAGGTCAGGCAATGCTGTGGCACTGCTGGGGCTGTGTATAGATCTTGGAGTACAGTGTGGCTTTGTTCTTGATGAACACGTTGGTGCCCTATAAACTCCATAAAGAAAGAACTGAGGGGAGTTTGCCTTTCACCTACTGAGGATCAGAGAAGATAAGAAAGCTTTGGTAACTGGAGGTAAATACTTTCAGTGTGCAGGCAGAAGTGGGTTTCAGTAAATGTTCTTTAAGATAGGAGAACAAAATGGGTGTTCAGAGCTGTTGCTGGGCCTGGCAAGTCCTTTGCCATTCTTGGTGAATGTGGAAATCACCTTTAAATTATGTTGTTCTCAAACGGAATGAAATTCCCTGCACAATTCCTCGTTGATATTGATTTTAATTATATTGATCTGCCAAGAAGTGCTTGGATACTTCAGATATCCTCATGTCATCTGGTTTTGTGCTGCCAGTCTTAAATGTAAACATCCTCAGTTACCTGAAAAAAGAAAGAAATATCAAACCAACCCAAACCTGTCCTGTTCCCTAGTAACTCAGCATGAAGTGCTATCCTACAAGTGTTTTTCTTCCTATTATAATGGTATAGGACATAAGAAATAGAAAGACAGGTTCATGCTTTGTGGGAACAGCGTGTTTTCATGTATAGGAGTATTTGCCTTTCAACACAATACTTGGTAATACTATCCATTATTACGCAGCCTTTGAACTCCCAAAGCTAGTATCACGTAACTACAAGGACCAGTGTCTGTGCGGCTCTATTTATGTTATTACTATTTAAGTAAGCATTTAAGTAGCAGGCTCTGAATGCAGTTAAATTGCAAAGACAAATGCTGCTATTGTTATTATTGATGGTATATGTCCTTGATACAAGTGCTATATCTCAAGGAGTATTCATGCAGTCATCCTCTGCTGACTTTCTTGGCACCGTTCATTCCAGTTTTGTTTGGTAAGTGGTGGAGTCTTTGAATGAAGATGCAACATTTCAACTACTCATCTCTTTTCTTTCTTAGAAATTGTCAAGGGATAAGAGCTGTGATTGTAATTGAAAATATCACTCCAAAGTCTCAGAACGATTACAATTGAAATTAAAATCATATTATTTTACTACCATTGGGCTTCACCTTGAAAATTCACGCCCGGCTTCGAAAGAATGATGTGTCAATGACTACAAATAATCTTTAATTTTGGCAGACATAGAATCATAGAGTTCTTAGAGTTGGAAGGCACCTTTTAAAAGTCATCCATTCCAACTCCCCTGCAATGTACAGGAACATCCACAGCTCCATCAGTGCTCTGAGCCCCATCCAGCCCGGCCTTGAAAGTCTCCAGGGATGGGGCAGCCAGTACATCTCTGGGCAACCTGTGCCAGTGCCTCCCAACCCTCACTGTAAAGGACTTTTCCCTTATATCCAAGACTTGGACCCCATCCAGCCTGGCCTTGAACACCTCCAGGGATGGGGCATCCACCGTACCAAGCTCCTTTCTTGGGGTGAATTTCTCTTGATTTGAACTGCGGAGGGACCATGCTGGTAAATTCCATTTCCGTGGGAGGTTCTCAGCATGGAGCTGTTGCTACGGCTCTCGCAGAGATTTTAGATGGAGCCGTCCCCCACCAGTCACCCTGTACTGACAGCTCAGATAGGCATAAAAAAATATATATCTTTACATAAGCAGAAGTTAGCTGCTAAACTAGTGAATGGGTGAAAGAGAAGTTCCTTCCAACCTCAGCCATGCAGGTGAAGCTAGATGTTCCCCATTTTAGGGATGTCTGACAGTTCCTCCCAGAAGGCTTTTCCCTGCCTGATTGATATTTCAGCAGGCATCAGTTTGGGGGGTTGAGGAGGGGTGAATTATTTCATGCCACTTTTCTGCCTCCTCAAAGTGATATTTTTAAAGATCCAGCCAAAATTGCTCAGAGAAGGAAGCTGGAGAAAAAAACACGTTGTTTCCAGCACTGAAATATTTCTCTTCACCTATCTGCAAGCAGCTCTGGTATCTCCCTGCAGTGGATCTGGGATCTGAAACTCAGTGAGAAGATGTCTTCTGTCTTCCGCTTTTTGATCTCCCTGTGGAAACTTCCCTTGCCTTTCTTTTTCACAGGTGTTTACAGGAGCCTTTCCACCCCTACCTCATCAACGGGAATCATAGAATTGAATAGGAAGGGACTCTGAAAGGCCATCTGTCCCACTCCCTGCACTGAGCAGGGACACCCACAGCTCCATCAGTGCTCACAGCCCCGTCCAGCCTGACCTTGGCTGTCCGCAGAGATGGGGCACCCACCACATCACTGGGCAACCTGTGCCAGTGCTTCACTACCCTTATAGTAAAAAAACTTCTTCCTTATATCCAGTTTAAATCTCCCCTCTTTTAGCTCGTAAACTGTTTCCCCTTGTCCTGTCCAGACCCAGCGGCCTCGGCCACTCCTCACACCCTTTGCCCTCCGTACCCCATAAACCTGGCAGTAACGACTGCATCCACAGAGAGGGCTGTAAACTCCAAGGAGGGGAATGGGATGGAGGAGGCCCCTTTACTTGGAGAGATCTAATGGGGTCCTGCACCTCCTCGTTTCCCTCATGAACAAAGCTTTAAAAATAAGAGCCATGTTAAGCTCAGCACAACAAAGTGCTTGTAGCTGGACTGGAATCCAGCAAACCCAGCAAGCATCCACATTCTCAGCATTAGGTATTGGAAAGGAACAAGACAAGCACGCTTTCCGAGCAGAAAAAGAAAGGAAATCAAGCTGCTTTCATGTAGTCCTCGTAATTATTTTTCTCCTGTTGTTCAGAATTCAAGTTTAAAAAAAAAAAAAAAGAAAGAAAGAAAGAAAAAAAGAGGACTCTAACATTTACTGGCAGTAATCATTTCACCATCTGCTCCGACGTGCTGCTTCCAGAACACACGTCCTCAGCTGCGGAGCACTCCGCTCTCTGCTCCCTTCCTTTCGGAGGCAGGGATGCCAGCAGTTCCTAAACTGTAACAGCATGAACAAAGCTTTTTTTTTTTTTTTTTTTTTTTTCCCTGCTTTTTTTCCTTTTTTCTTTTCTTTTTATTAGAATTATGATTTATTTTTTTTTTACTATTTATTTTCCCACTGGCTGGCATTTTATTCAAATGCAGTTAGGACTTTCTGCTGGCTTGTTTCAAAGATGGAGCAATTCCCTCTTCGTCTGAGGGTGTGTATCAGTGGCTAAAATGTGGAACATGTGAATGTTTTGATATTTAAGAGTGTCCCAAAAGAGTTCATGGGGTGGTGGAACTCCGTGTATTTCCAGGCTGCTCTCAAGGGTGGATTTAA
>PPHD01009758.1:0-20307 GCA_002909625.1 Bambusicola thoracicus | reverse complement strand
TCTGTTTGGGTGCTTTGGGAGCTTTTAGAAATAGCCGCCTTCTCGGTGTTTGTTTTCCTCTTTCCCTTCTTCCCTGGGGGATGCTGAGCTGCTTTGTGCTGTGCTGGTCGGGATGTGCTTGGGGCGTAGCACCCCACGAGCGGCCGGGAGGAGACACAGCACCCCGGCGTGCTGCACTCCCCCATGGGTGGTAGGTGCTGCTTGGCTTGCAGACCCCCAACCCTCTCCCTCACTCTGCTGCTGCTGTGTTGCAGCCTCATCAGTCCTGTCTGTCTTTGGAGTATGATGGGGTACAGGGGGGACAGCACCATCTCAGGCTGTCCTGTGTGACACCCGGGGCTTTCTTCCCGTGCTGACTCGGAGCGGTGGTGGGCAGGAGCTGCCCTGGCACATGCAGGTTCAGTTTGTCAACAGCGCGGGGGGCTCAGTGGCAGCAGGGCTGGCTGTGACGCAGCAGCATTAACCTCGATTTTGTGCAGCCGCCACTCCCGGGGATTAAGGGGCAGCAAGGGCTGTGCAGGAGGCTGCCGGGGGCTGTTGCTGGGTCTAAAGCCGAGCGGGTTGTGCTTCCCTCTGCTGCTCCAGGATGCGGGGCAGACGGGCAAGCAGGGGCTGTGTCACCGTGAGCTGTCCTCCTAAGGAGTTCGGCCGCAGCAAGTCCATGTGCGGGGTCCTGGTGTGCAGAGAGCACATCCCACATCCTGCTGGATGGGGCTGTGAATTGCTGCTTCGGGCTATGCTTTGCTTTGGGCTGGTGTAGGGGCTGCTGTGCTCCAGTGGCACAGCTCTGGCACTGCCAGCTCTGTGCAAGGAGCTGGATGGGGAATCTAGAGCATCCTCTGCTCACTGGGCTGCCCCGGGAGGCCAGGCTGGGTGCCCTTCAGGTGCCAAAATGCTGTGGAATGGCCCCAACTGCAGCAACTCTGTTGGGATCGTGCTCCCAGGGTGACACAGGGTGACGCCACGCTGGTGAGTCACTGCAACGCTCAGAATGGCTTCACCCCAGGCTGAGGCATCGAGTGACCTCATGCATGAGGCACAAGCAGGGATGTGCCCGGCAGCATCTCAGCCCTTGGGGCAACTGCACGGGTCTCCCTGCCACCAGCAGAGAGCACAGGCTCTGTGCTGGCCTCAGCATGGGTTTGTCACAGCACTGTCCTTGTGGGCAGGAGGGAGTTGTCCCGCAGAGGCACCTGTGACCCGTTTGCCTGGCTGCAGGGTGATGCATGCATCCAGCTCAGCACAAAGCTCGTGCACAGCACCTGGCATCTGGGACTGCAGCGTGTCACCTGCACCATCCTCTCTGCCAGCTTGGGGACATTACTGGGTCGTGCTGGAGTAAGGCAGCTCCCTTTGGTGCGGGAGGAGGAGATGGTGACAGTTGCTGAGGCTGGGTGTTTGCCAGCATTGCATGGGCAGATGCTCACATCCATCCTCCCACGTGTAGGGACAAGGCTGACCAAGGCACTGTGCCCTATGGGGACATGGGCAGGGCTTGGGGGCTGCTGGGGCCGGCCCTGAACCCACAGCCCCACGGTGCACAGGGACCAGCCCCAGCTGCAGGGCAGCTCAGTGACTCCAGCTGAGCCATTTCCATTGTGGGGCAGTGAGGGAAGCGGGGGGGCTGTGGTGTGGCAGGCAGCCTCAGGAACGCAGCATGCTCATGGTAAGGTCTGCAGCTCCAGCAGCATCCAACCTGGCTTTTATTATGGCTCTGTTGAGAGCCTGCTAAAGCCCTTCCAGATGTGCACTGCCAGGGCCATCAGAGCCAGGGGGACCCACGGGATGGGGCCAGGGCAGATGCGTGTGTTGTTTTCAATTAATCTCATGCTGCAGAGTACGGAGGCCCGTGGCTCCTGACCTGTCTGGGCAGTGAATAGCTTCACTTGTCACTGTTGGGGCTGCAGTGACAAACCAGCCCCTGTGCTGTAGTCATACAGTAGATGTGGGAAAGGGGTGAAAGCCCCTTGCATCTGTCAAAGGGTCCCTGGCCAGAACTGTTGTGCTGCTGTGCAAGGGGCTGTGGCAGGCATGCTGTGGCACTGTGGTGGAGGGGACATAAAGGATGTGGAGCTGCAGGACTAGGGCTGGCCGTGGTCCAACTGAAGTCTCATGATCCTTGTGTCCAAACTTACTGTGGAGCCCCATGGGAGCGCAGGGTAGCTGCAGCCTTCTTTCTCCTCCTCCTCCTCCTCACTGTTCCCAGCACCCAGTATAATGTGCACTGGCTTCATGAGCAGCCAGAAGCTGTGGCAGGGGAATGGCAGCTCAGTGGCTGAA
This sequence comes from Bambusicola thoracicus, assembly GCA_002909625.1. Lineage (NCBI taxonomy): Eukaryota > Metazoa > Chordata > Aves > Galliformes > Phasianidae > Bambusicola > Bambusicola thoracicus. The sequence continues at coordinate 18,027 of PPHD01009758.1, read as the reverse complement.
GCTCTGGACATCTTGATGCTTGCCTCGAGCATCTCCCAAGCCAGCAGCTGCCAGAGGAAACTCCTGTGTCCTTGAGGAGTGACCTCACGCATGTGGCATGAGCCTCGCCTGGCAGCTGCACACACACGGCCCCGGGACCCCTGCCAGGTCCACATCCCATCCCCTTCCCTGAGGGGACATTAGTGCCGGGCGCTGCCCCGCTGCCTGCCCTGTGCATTACAGGGATCGATGGGGACAGATCGATGCTGCCAACTGGGGACCAAAAAGCCCCAAAAGGCCACTGGAGTGAGAGCTGGCTGGTGCAGCAGAGCCCCGTGCCCTCGGGTGGGAGCAGACCCCCTGATCCCAGTCCCCATCCTTGTGGGAAGGCGAGCTGAGCTGGTGGCAGTGTTCCTCACCCCTGCTGTCATGTCTCCAGGGATGAGGTCCCTGATCTCTGTGCTCTCTTGGGTCCAGAATCACTGCTGTCAGCTCTGCCCCGGTCCTGCATCACTGGGGATTGGGGACGGCTCCGTGCCACCTTGCTGCCACCCGTGTCGGGGCCTTGGGAACACCAGAACCTCGCTGCGGCCCAGGGGAAGCATCACCAAGTCCTCTGCTAGCCCGAAAGCCTGAAATAGCAGAGCCTGTCATTCCCAGGGGTTATAAATAGCCCTGGCTATTGGGAGATGTTGTTTTTTTCTGCATGGAAAATGCTGCCCTAGTTCTGTTCCATCAGTCTGCCTCCAGAAATAGTCCCGATTCTTGGAAATTTCTTGCCTCTGGAGTGTGTGTTCAGCTGGGGGCTCAGGGGGGACTGATCCCACGTGGGTTCAGCACCCAACCCAAGGGACCCCGGATTGTCCCCATTGGTGTCCAACACCACCTGTGGTTTGGGGGGGGTGGCAGCAGGTGGAGACTCAAGGACTCTCATGTGCTGTCTCTCCCCACAGCTGGACCCACAGGCTGTGCAGACCAAGAACTGGCACATGGACGTGATTGAGATGAATGGGGTAAGCAGGGCCCAAAGCCCCTTCCTTGGGGTGGGATTGTTGGTTCCTCCCCAAGGGGAGCTGCCAGCTGGGGTCTGGGCTGTGGGGCTATGTGACACAGAGATGACAACCAGGGTGTCTCCTGCAGATCAAGGTGGAGTTCTCCATGAAGTTCACGAGCAGAGACATGAGCTTGAAGAGGACCCCGTCCAAAAAGCAGACTGGAGTCTTTGGGGTCAAAATCAGCGTTGTGACAAAGTGCGTGCGGGGCTGCGGGTGGCTGCTGTCCCCCTCCCTGTGGGATCTGGGAAATTGGGGCTGGTGGGGTCCAGCAACTACTGCTTACACCTCTGCTTTCTGAGCCAGGCGCGAGCGCTCCAAGGTGCCTTACATTGTGCGCCAGTGCATCGAGGAGGTGGAGAAGAGAGGCATTGAGGAGGTCGGCATCTACAGGATCTCTGGCGTCGCCACTGACATCCAGGCATTGAAGGCTGTCTTTGATGCGAGTGAGTGACTGCCACTGTCCATCTGCAGGCATCAGGCACCCTTTCAGCCCCCAGTCCTGCAGGCTCGGGGGCTGCCTGTTGCATTGCACGAGGTGCAAATTGTGTGGGTGGGTGCATGGGGTCTGAGCCCCCAGAAGGGAGCCCTGCAGCCCCTGACCTCTTCTTGGTGGTGTTCGTGTTATGGTTGTGCTCTGCCTCCATGCCTGGCCGGCTCCCAGGGAGACACTGAGTCAGGACGAGGTTGCAGATGGATTTGCAAATTGTTCCGCGTTCCATTGCCCAGCAGGCGGGGACCGCTCAGCTGTGCCCAGCCTCGGCATGGCCAAACAATCCACTCCCAACAGCAGCAGGAGGGTCGGGAGTTGGATTAATGCTCACGCTGGTGCACATCCTCTTCGTGGGGTGGTCACATCCATAGGGACCCACACTGTCTCTCGGGGTGCTATGGGGCTGGGGACCCAGCTGCGTTGCCCCCTCCTTGGGCATCGGGGAGATATCACTGTTGGCAAACAGGAAGCGCCACACGTGGCTCTGCTCTCTGGCCAGATAACAAGGACATCCTGGTGATGCTGAGTGACATGGACATCAACGCCATCGCCGGCACGCTCAAGCTGTATTTCCGGGAGCTGCCTGAGCCCCTCCTCACTGACAGACTGTACCCTGCCTTTATGGAGGGCATCGGTAAGGCCTCGGGGATGAGAAGGTGTCTGGCCGTGCTGCTCCTCCCCACCATCCTGCTCATGCAAGGCTGGATGCCCCATCCTGAGCTCTCTCTCCTTGCCCCCAGCCCTCTCGGATCCTGCTGCCAAGGAGAACTGCATGATGCACCTTCTCCGCTCACTGCCTGACCCCAACCTCATCACTTTCCTCTTCCTGCTGGAGCACTTGAAAAGGTAACAGCTTGGCGGTGCGGGGCAGGGAGGGCAGCACAGCCTTTGGCATGAGGCAGCTCTTGGCTGCCTCAGCCTGCGTGCAGCTGCTGGGATGAGCTCTCCGTGGCCTCAGCAGAGGGCGGGGAATCAATTTGGGACCATGCAGTGCCCTCTTAGAAAACAGCACTGCATCCCTTCCCACCAGTCCAGGAGCAAAGCACATTGTGCCAATCCCCGTAATGCGTCTGCAGGGGTGTTCAGCTCTGCAGAGCCATCCTGAAGCTGTATGCAGCACCTTGTGCTGCTGTAGTTACACCCCAGCATGGCAGAAGCTGCAGCTCCTGTGCCGGCTCCATCTGGGGCAGGGGGAGTCCATCTGAGACTGGGGAAGGGCAGCACTGGGGCCCTTTGGTGGACACAGGGCTGTCAGCAGGGCCTGGACACAGCGTGCTGTGAGCTTGGGAATGGGACTGGCAGCTCGTGTTACTCACATCGGGAACTGTTTTTCTCTGGTTTGGCTAAAAGCAAACAGAAAAAGTGATTGCTGCTGGGAGTGGGGAAGGAAAATCCATTTCCATCCTGAGAATTGGGCACGGGCAGTTCCTACATCTGCTTTCCTGGCCGGGGCTCAGCCAAGGAGTATGGCCACCTGCTGACATGGCAGTGCAGTCCCCCGGGGGGGGCTAGCTGGGGCCAGGGGCCGGTGTGCAGCCCCCATGCCCTGCAGGGGCTGGGGCAAGGCGGAGGCTCTGTAGATCAGAAACAGGCCAGGGCTACGCCGCTGCCACATCACACTTGGGGCTCCCAGCCAGGCCTGGCGGCTCCTGCAGAGGCCATGAAGGGGGCTGAGCTCTCTGCCCTGCCCCTGGGTCTGAACGGCCAATGCTGGGGCTGCAGAGTGGGAGGGAGGCTTGGTGTTTGTTCCCCCACATTGCCCCGTGGCTGTGCTGCTCTGGGGGTGAAGCTTTGGGGTCTCACGCTTGTGCTCTCTCCCCACCCTACAGGGTAGCGGAAAAGGAGCCCATCAACAAAATGTCCCTCCACAACCTGGCCACAGTCTTCGGGCCAACACTGCTGAGACCTTCAGAAGGGGAGAGCAAAGGACACCTCACCCTGGCATCCGACATCTGGTCCCACGATGTGATGGCCCAGGTGAGAGCCGGGTTGGCAGTGCAGGGGTCCTGGAGGGTTTCCCCTGTCCGTCCTCACTGGGGATTGCTGCAACAGGGCATGCCGGCAGCACTCTCCTTTTTGGCTTAACACCCTCTATTTGCCCACTGTAGGTCCAGGTCCTTCTCTACTACCTGCAGCATCCTCCCATCTCCTTCACGGAGCTGAAACGCAACACACTTTACTTCTCCACGGACGTGTAGCTCTGCAGGGAGGAGGCACCGGCTGCAAACACTCCCAGCTCCCTGCCAGGGCCATGGACCGGATCGCTGCCCCCAGGGACATCAGCCTGGACCCGGGATGTGCCGCCTGCAGCTCCTGTACAATCGTGTACTGATGGCCCGGTGCCGCCCCAGCGCCGTGCCGCTCTGTAAAGTAGTCGTGTCTTATGTCCCTTCTTGTGTTCAAGAGTTGTTTTTATGTATATTTGTTCAACGGATGAGGTAGTGACTGACAAGGGCTGTGGACACAGGCTCCTCCTTTGGCTTACTTTCTCCTGGACTCTTTCCCGCCCGCTGACTCCTGCCCAGCAGCCCTCATCTCGCCCTGCTCAAAGCCTGCAGCACCCACCAGTGCCCGGCTGCTGCTTGGTTCCGGCTCCGCTCTGCCTCGCTGCCTGCGCCGTTGGACCCCACGCCCGGATCCGGCTCTGCATCCATGAGAGCACAGAGCAGGGTGCTGCTGCTCCCTCACCTCGTCCCTGCTGGGTGCTTCAAGCCAGTTTTCTTGCTCCCCACACTCCGCCTGCAGGGGTGCAGCACGGTGGTTACCTCCCTTGGTGTTCTGCAGGTCTCACAGTTTCCCCCGCACAGGGCCTAGGGTCTAGGCCTTGTTCTTGCCAAGCAAGAGTATTTCCCTGCCATTTCTGTATCCCTGCCTTAGCTCTGCATGTGCCCCTTCCAGCCAAGCACTGCCACTGGGTTACCAACCTCTGGGCTGCAATGCACTGCAGCTCTCTCCGTGTCCCACAACAAAGCTGGCCGAGGCCCCAGCAAGGAAGGGGAGGTTTTGGTTCCCTCCGTGGCCCAGGGAAAGGAGGAGGAAAGCCCCTGTTGGGCTCTGTTGGCTCTCACTCTCGGAGGCAACAGTGCTTCTCACAAAGCTGTTTGGTCAATGGCCGTGTCCCTGCCCTTACAGGTGGGTGCCGGTGCCCGTTGGGACACAAAGCCTCGGCTCTGTGAGCCCACTCTGTGTTATCATGGGGAAAGCCCCCTCCTCGACTGCGGTGGCCCCACGCACTCCTGTGCCAAAGGAGATGGATGAGAGGTGACCAAGCGTGTCCCCGCTACCAGCCTTGCCTTTACCCACCTGACTATCAGACTGTTCCAGGTAGAGCCCAGCCAGTGCTCCAGGTATGTCCCAAGCCCACCTCCCTGGGGAAGAAGGCAGCACCTGCCGGCCCCCCACCAGCAAAGCAACTACAGGAAGGGAGGTCTCTTGGTCTCCCTCTAAAGGGCTCACACTCCAGCCCCTGCTCCTCTTGACTACCAGCTAAACAGAAGGGAAACAGCATAGCAGAAAATAACCAGGCGTCTGTCTTGGCCCTGGACCCAGGAGGGAGGCCGAGCGTTAGATCTGACTGCACAACGGATCCCTGTGCGTGTCTGATTTGTTACATGTGTCCAAGTCTCTGTCCACCATAGTGTCATTCCAGATGGAGGCTCTGTACAGCCAAATCCCCCCTGCGTGATGGTGGCCAGGGACCACTCCGTGCAGCCCTGACACAGCAGGCGGTGGCCATCCCCGTGATGGGCTTTGTTTGTCCCCACAGGAGGGGAAGGCAGGGGGGTGAACTTTTGCAGCTACAGGTAGAATAGAACCGTTAATTAATATTTGACTTTCAGAAGTTGTTAAGGATATATTTTTGTTTGTGTTCTGTTTCGATTTCTGTAGATTATAAACTTTAAATGGCTGTAAACCATGTGAAGAGGAAAAAAAAGAACCAACCTGTTAATAAAAATGCAAAGCCCCAACATTTGCACAAAAGGAGCCCTGTGGTGTTGCTGTTTGCACGAGCTGATCACCTTGGCTTCACAACTGCTCCTCTTTCAGTCATGGAAATCTTGTTAGTTGTGTTTCAAGCCAGCGGTATAAGCGTGGGCACTGCGCCAGGCAATCTTTTAAGAGACATCTTATGGTTTGGGCTATATCCTCGCATTTCAGTACATTCTGGAGGAAAAAACCTGGACTGTCTGGAGCCAGCTTGTTTAATCAGCCCAGAATTACTCAAGCTTCAAATTCAGCTGACTTGCACAGCTTCTGGCCTGAGGATACTGAACAGGCACAGCGAGGGAGATCAGGCCATCAGGAAACCTCAGCTGATAGATCACATGGAGCTGTCTCCCCACTTCTTTCCATGTAGGCATGGGAGACAGCACGCCTCCAAAGTGACCACTTTCTCACTGAACACACAGCTGGTGTTGCTCTTCCGGGTAAGCAAACGCTGTGCTGTTCTGGGATGTCAAACCCTGAATGCAGAGGGGAAGCAGGTGGGAGAACCCCCATTAAATGTTCACACTGCGCTTTAAATCCTGCTGTCTCGTTGTAAGGGTGGATGTTTGCCCCTGCACAGTGGCTCAAAGAAGGTTAAAACAGAGTCTAAACTATTTTGAATATAAAAATGATCCCCTGAGGTCTGAAAACAGAATTTGGTTAGAAAAACAAGACAGCTAATAAGAATGCAAATGCAAAAGGGAGCAGCCAGCCAAGCTCATGAGCAGGTGCTCCGACTGCAGTTCTGCAGAAGTGATGTTTCACTTTCTCCCAGTTTAACGCTGGGGAGCTCAGAGGTGGTGTGGGAAAAGGATGGGAAGCAGACAGCGTGCTAAGTGAACGCCTGGTTATCTGTCTTTATTCTCACAGCTCCGCTTTAAAGTCCAGCCATCAAACTGCTGGAACTGAGGGTGTGAGCCTGTGGCAGTATAAAGCAGTAGCAAAACTGCTCGTACTCCCAGGGCGAGGTTAAATCAGGCGAGCCAAGTGGCTACAGAGAATTATACATCTGCAACAACCTCTTTTTTACCCTTAAACTGTTTTGTTCATCTGCCAGGAACCACATGGTTCTAAGGCACAGGATTCCTTTTTGCTTTCCCCTTTAAGAAATGGTAAAGAAATCTGGCACTCGTTCTGTACTTGAAATAAGACAAGTTGTACAGATGGTGGTTTGTCTTCAGTTGGTATTTTAAGAAAAGCCTGGAACAAACTATTTCTCCACAGGATCTTACCTCTCCCCAACAGAGCAGCAAGCTGCAAACCAGTAACTGCTAAACACTCGCAGCATATTCAAGCACACAGTAACATAAACCACCGTATTTCTTTATGAAGATCGTCCTCCTGCCTCTTTTGATGCTAGCAACAGACTTAATCAAAATCAGACCCAAAGGATCCAGAAAGCTCAGAGTCCAGGCTTGTTTCCTGGAAACTGACAGTCAGCTGATCCGTACTGGTGATACTGCTCACTGCGCCTGGCTCCATCCTTGCACATTCCTGCAGGCCTGCCTGAAGCAGCATGCCAAGGCTCACAGCCAGATTATTGTTAGTCATTCAGGAAAAGCAGCCAGCGTCATCCAGCTTGCGCTGATCAGGACTCCAAGGCAGTGGAAAGGTAAGCCTGATGGTTCTTCTGCCGTGATGCAGGCTCTGAGCAGCAGCACTGGAATGCAAGGAAAACTTGCTCCCAAGGGATCCCGCTGTTACCGCAGGTAGTAATCGATTGCTGCAGAAAAAGCAGCAAATCCACCACAGCCGATCATCCCTGCCTTCATACCAGCTGCAATGCAAAAGGATGGGAAAGAATGAGACAAAACAGGGGAAAAAACATTCCTCGCAGCAATCAGCCTACGCTGCACTGGCTTGAAAAGCTGACACCTGCAGGAACCTGGTGGTCCTCCACCAGGGAATGCTGCCACTGCCCAAGGGAAGGGGGTAACCTGGCACAGATGGGACTTCAGCTCCCACATCTGGACTAGCATAACACAGTGACTGTGTGCCGTGTTGCTAAGTCTCCCTACAAGTGCTAGGAGAGAAAACAGCAGTGGCCACTGCTGATTTCAGGATGCTCTGATCCAAAGCGAGTGACTTTACTGCTGGACAAGGATGGACAGCAAAAGCAGCTGCTACTTTGAATGCTCTAAGAGGATTAGGTCCAGCACAGACACAACTTAACAAGCTCAATTAAAAGCTCTTTTGAGAGCACTTTCATTTCTTCTATGCTCTGTAAACTGTTCTTGTCTGATTTTGTTTTCTTAAAGACAAGTAAGTGAAGTTTGATATTTCTGCTGAGCAGCAGCACAGCTCTCTTCCTGCCTGGGGCTCTTCTCCAGATGTTAACAGTCAAAGCTTCCCAAGAAGTCCCCAGTAGGTCCTGCTGGACTAAAACCTCAGTGCTCCTGCTCTTGTGCAGCTAAATAGAGTTGCCTGTTTGATTTGAGACAGGAGCGAAGTACTGTACAAGCTGTGCATGTCAACAGAGTTCCTGCCAGTAAAACAATATATATAAGTAGAGCTCTATTAACACAAGAGCTGTAACTTCAGCGAGTTGCTCAGAACATATTTTTGGCTCCCTCTCCATGACACCCCAGAAGCATGTGGACAACCATTTCCTGATTTGCTTTCAAGTCACTTCTGTTCATTTTTCTCCGATCTCCCTGTCCTGTACAACCAGCCTTCCCTACCCACACATATCTTTCAAGATGACAGGAAAGCGACAGAGATGGCAGCTCTGCCAACTTCAAGCACATTCTCATGCTGACATCAACATAACCCCATACAAAGAGATTTGCAACGTGTGTTGCCTTAAAAATGCTGCTTGTTACCATACCAAATTGCTGTCTTATCACAGTAGTCGCTAGCAGGCATCACCAACCTCTGAAGCCAATTGCTCCTCCTGTGATGCAGCCACTAATAACACTGTTCCTCCAGTCTGACTTTCCACGGTACTGTGGAATTAAAAAACAGAGACAACAAGTAAATATGGAATAACAACTCGACATCTGTACTGACACCAAGGGAGATGAAGCGACCTTCCAGCCCTGTTTCAGATGAGGGTGTTTTTCCCTCTGCTCTCAGCAGATGGCCCCCCTGCACCATAAAAGGTTTTGCACGGCCGGGAGGAGGGGAAGGAGCAGGTCAGCCGGAGAGGTAAGGCACATCCGCATGGTGCAATGCAGTGCTACAGCAGACTCTCAGGTGAGCCCATACAGCCCCCAGAAGGCAGCACTGCGCACCAGCACACAGATTATAAAGGCACTGTGAGCACAGCCTGGCCATGCAGCCTGCTGCTCAGCACAGGGAGAGCATCAACAGCCTGCAGGCAACCATTAGCTATGGAAATAGTGTGAGCACGCTAGTTTTTCACCAGTGCAACATCTGTTTGTTCTGCTTCATTGTGCAAACAGATACACTTTTCTTTTACACGAGTTAAGAGCGAATTGTGCAAGACAGTACTGACATTCATAACAGGCTCATCTTCCTATTTAAGAAAATGGATGACAGCTTTACACGAGGTCATTTCTTGCTGTAGGGGCAAGATGAAAACAGGCCTATTACTTCAGAACTTTCATCAAAGGATCCCTTTCTGCACATGCAATTCTTAGAGGCTCAGATGGCCATGGTGCAACTCCCAGTTTGATGTTTTAACACAACAACAAGTTGTTTGGAGCTAAGGTTTCAAAAAGCAATGCCAAAATCCAGGACTCAGATGGGAAAGGTCTTCACTATCACACACAGCTCTGCTTATTCCATCAGAGAGCAGTTCTGAAAGCCTTCAGGACTGAAAAGCTTAAATGATCGAGAAGCAAAAGGAAACGAGCCGACCCCTCACCACGGTGCAAGGGGGCTTGGACTCGTGGAAGGCGATCACTGAGTGCACAGTCACACCTCACACAGTAAGGTCTGAAGGTCGTTACTCACTGATTCCACCACGCACTCGGTGCAGGAGAACATGGCGCCCACGATGGCGAAGTTCTTGGCGTAGGAAATGCCGCGCTGCCCCATGTCCTTCAGCACCTCCTTGGCGGTCGGGGTGCGATAGGGGTCCTTGGGGTCGAAGCCCACGTTGGTGTCGATGCCGGCAGTGAAGATCCCAAATGCCCCTCCGAGAACAAACCCTGGGAAAGATGACAGGTGTGAAATGGACCCCTGGATTGGAGCAGCGGTATCCTCACGGGGTCAGTGCTGCTCTGCTCCTATGGGCAGCACGAGGGCTGTCCCTCTGTGCTATGGGCACTGACGCTGATCCCCCTTTACTGCGGGCACACAGCATGGAGCACCCTGCCTTTAACTGGGGGGAGAAGGAGGGAGACCCCTCCCCCGGCCGATGGGCCTCAACGGGCCCTGAGAGCTGAAGGGGCCGCAGCCCCTCCCTCAGCCCCAACCCGTCCCGGTACCGTGGGACCCCCCCGGCCCTCCCAGCCCCGCCGCACCCCCCACGCAGGCCAACGCCGCTTTGAAGGCGCAGCTCTCCATGGCCCTCTCCACCATCTTCTGCTCCTTGCTCTTGGGCGGGCTGGGAATGCCCCCGAAGGTGTTGGGGTCCCACACTCGGGGCCGCCGCTGCTCGCCCACCAGGTGCTGCAGCAGAGCGCTGTACTGCAGCGGCGGCGGCGGCTGCGAACCGCCCGGCGTGGATGGAGGCGGTGTGGCCGCCATCGCTGTCCTCGGCGCCGCGACCCGCTCCGGGCGCCGGCAGCGCGGCTTCCGTAGCGCGGAGGGAGCGGGGCGCGAGGGCCGATGGGTGTCGTAGTTTCGCTGAGGGAGACGTCCGTTGTGCGGCGCGGCGCCGCGACTCCGTCTCCCAGCATGCCCCGCGGCCGCGCCAGAGCGGGAAACTACAGCTCCCGGCATGCTCCGCGGCGAGACACCTGATTGGCCGCGCTGAGGGCGGGGAGCTCCGTTACCCGGCGTGCCGCAGCCCCCTGGCGGCCGTTGGGGCCGGTGCAGCTGAGGTGAGCGCTCTGGCTGCCCGAGCATCCTCGAGGGCGGCAGCGGAGGAGGAGGGAGCGGAGGCGGCAGCAGGTGAGCGCGGCTCCGGGTGGGACGGAGTAGGGCTGGGAGCGGGCCGGGGGCAGCCGCGGGCTGGGGGAGGGCTGAGGAGCCGCAGTGCGGGGTCGGGCGCCTCCGCTCTGCCTCAGGTGCGCGGGGCGGCGGGAAGCTCTGAGGCGTCGTCGCGCCGTTCCCGCCCTCCGCTCCGTCTGAGTGACTTCTGGGTGCGGGGGCAACAGGTCAGCCTCGCCCTCGGGCCGGGAGCTGCGGGTCCTGCAGTGGTGTTCCTGCACAGCCCCGGGCCGGGAGCACAGCCTGGGGCCGAGGACTGCGGGTGTTTCCCGGGGCGGCGAGGTTTCAGCCCGTGGCTCTCAGGGCTCTCTTGAGGTGAGCGGCTGAAGGTGTGAGGCGCTGCAGCAGTGCGGTGCTGGGGGGTCTCCTGCGGCCCATCCGAGCAGCCCCGGGTGCAGGGAGGCACGGAGAGGCAGTTTTACTTCAAAGGTGCTTAGAGAGCAAACGAAAGTCTGTCCTTCTGTCACAGAATGCAAACTGAGCTCACGGCGAGTCATAGAGAAACCTCAGTCCTTCCGTGCTTACTCTGTTTGGTAATGGGGTGGGAAACCCTTCTGTGCCCTCCTCAGTGAAGGAGGAGCTGCCAAGGTTACAAGCCTTCACCCACACGCTGTGTGTTTCATCTCACGTTGCTCGGGTTCCTGTTCTGAGGAGCAGAAGCAGTGCTCTGCTCAGCCCAGCGCGCTGCAGGTGGATCTGCTTGGAAAAAATAGCCTTGTTGACTTCAGTGTTGTCTTGGTTTAACTTTAAAAGCTGCCCCTACAGAAATAGCTGCGATGGTTTCATCCGGATGCTTCAGATCGGTGTGCTTCGGCAATTGAAAATGGTGTAAAAGAGTTGTTAATTATTCTTAAGCAATGAGTTGGGTATGAAATCTTCCTGCTGCCATGCGTTGCTCTGGAAGGTGCCTGCTTAGGAATCCAAAGGATCCAAAATTTTTCGTTTTGTTTCCCTTTCACTTTTTAGACCTCTTGCCCTGCATTGTGTTTGTGCTGGTTATGTAGGTTCAAATAACAGCCTGGATGGATGGCTGTGCCTCTTAAATTATGCGATGAAGTTATTTTCAACAACTTTCCTCTTTTCCTATTGAATTCCACTGCCCTCTGCTGGCTGGACCATCAGACCTGCCCAGAGCTCTTCCCTCGCTGTTCTTTTACTCTTTAAGGCTTTTTGTATTTTAAGGTCAGAAACTGTTGCAAAGTGCGCCATAAATGTCTGCTGCAATGGGATCCTTATACAGGAGAGGAGGTTGGTGGCAGGTTGAACTCCCTAAGGAGCTCTGAAGTGTAGCTCTCAATCTTCTCTTTGATCCACACTAACCTAGTTGGGCTGATCTTGAAGTCACACTGCAAAGCCTATTTTCCAAAGGCATAAAGGGAAGAAAGGTATGTTGGAGCTGGCATTTGATGCTGCGAGTTTACATGTGAAGCTAGAATACTGCTTTTAATTTCTCTTCTGTGTTTCCAAACCTGAAATCATGAATTTGTTTACTTGTAAATATAACAGTACTTCACAAGCATTTTCACCTGCATTTATATGAAACAATTATATTTGTTTATGGATCTGTATATAGAACTAAATATATCTATTTCTCCTTTAGGTATTTATCTTTTTCCACTTCATGCTGTTCTCTGTTCCACCTATGAACAAATATGTATGCTTGAAAAGTCCTGATGAGATTATCCAAATGGTCACATGAGGGAAGTCAGATGGAACGTTTAGGCTTGGAGAAGGATTCTGAGAGTCTGAGACATCTCTAATAAGTTGGTCACATGAAATTTTAAGTTGTTTCTTCCAGGTTCCAGGTGAAACCTCTTCATTTTGTGTGTCTCCTCCCTGTGTGATGACAGGATCAGGTGCAGCTGATGGTGGCTTTGCTCAGGCCTGTGAGGGACCACTGTGCTCAGCGCTTCAGCAGCGGGCAGCATGAAGGAATATTAAATGATTGTATTTCACTTGGCCTACGCAGTGACTCTGTTATCCCACATTGCAGTGCTCTCCAGACAGGGTTCTGAAGGACAGATTATTCAAACCTTGGAAGTAATGGTTTTGCTTGAAATCCTGGTTTTGCGTGTCCCTCCAAGATTTTGAATAGGCTTCAGCTGTCAATTTTGGCACTGCTGTTTGAAAACAAAAATCCAAAGGTTTTCATAGCTCAACTGTATTTTGTAACACGTTGTCAGTTCCCGAGTCCTTTCTGAAGCAGGAAGTGGATGAAGATGAAAGCTGAAAGCAGTGAGATTTAATCCATTTTTTTTCCCTCTTACACCTACCTGCCTGCCCAATTTTCCCTTCCCAGAACCGCAGCAGCCCGGAGAACTGAGAGGGAGAGAGGACAGGTTCACTGATCTCACAAAAGTAGGGAAACCTTTCCATTGTACCATGAGCAGAAGAAAGCACAGCAGGTTTGCAGTGCTGGTAGCTGGTTGCTCTGCAGCCTTTGCCTCTCCTGGAGCACATAGGTTCCCCATGACTACAGAGGGCTGTGCTGGTGCTGGGCTCCATTCCAGCAGTACCACCTAACATTTCCACTCTGTAGTATTCACATCCATGAACTGAGGCTGCAGCTTTCCTACCTCTCATCCAGGTTCTGAATATAATGATTTCTTACCTATGAGATTCTATGTTTTGGCTTTGAAAGGACATTACAGCAGTAAATTGCTTTGTGAAATATGCCCAAATCCAGTGGATTTAGTTGCTTTAGCATCTATGCTTCCCTTGGCTTATGAATTTAACCAATTTTATGTTTGATAGTGCAGTTATTTTTTCCTTCTAAGATAAAAAAAAAAAAAACAGGCTTTCTATGCTGGAGAATACTGTCACTATGGTGGCAAACAGTTGAGGTATTAATAACAGGTCACACTGAGGAGATGGCAGGTATATGGGAGTTAAAACTGCAAAGGCAGCCTGACTCGCTGGTTTTTCTTCGGGTCAATGTCAGATAGACTGCAGTGGTACAGACACAGATTTAAACAAGAACTCCTTTTAGGATCAGCAGGCCTTTTCCTTGTGGCTCTGCTTTGTAGCTCGGGGAGAAGGAGCAGGATGTGGTTTTCGAGCTGTTTGATCCTCTCTTTCTTCTCTTTAATATTTTATATCTCAAAGTGCACATTTTTTTTGACCATAGTTCCTTCAGTTTTGTCCCACTTCAGTGAGCTACTGGTTTCCTTCTTCCCAGTTTCCCCAATACTAGGCATACTTTTGCTTTGATCTAAGAAATTTAAAATGCACTTGTGTTGTAACTCATGGGCTAAAAAAAGATCCGTGTAAAGTTTCAGACATCATCATCTCCCAGGGATTTCAGCCGTTGCTATAGAAGCCCAAACTCTCATTTGAGAGACCTTTCCAATGTGAAGAAGTCGATACTGGGAAAGTTGTCATGGAAATATGCAGCAGAAAGACAAAGGGAATCTCAATGTGATAATTGTTACCTGGCTTAGCCAGCCTGAAGTGGCTCGGTGACTGCAGATCTGGTCCTGCAGATTCTTTGTTGCGTTTCACCAGCCTGCAAGGCTACAGATTCAAACGCCAAGAAATGCATTGTTTGACATCTATATCTTTAGTTCTCCCAACGTAGTTCTTCTTCATCAAAGTGAGCTTCTTATGTACCTACATCCATGTTTCCCCCTGTGTACAGATAGCAGTGTGACACTGGGGCTGCCCAGCCACTGTTGGGTGATGCTGCACTGCTGTGGCCTGCAGGAAGGAAGGCCCTCTGAGCGCCATGGACAGTGGTATGTCCCACAGCCCAACCCTGGTGTGGGTGTGAGCCACAGTCCCCTACTGCACTTCTGGAGGGGTGCATAGAGCTATTGCTGCTGAAATGTGGCAGTGGAACAAATTTTTAAGTGACTAAAAATAGCCTATTCTGCCAGCTTCAGTGCTGCCTCCGGTTTGAATGGGGCGAGCGCTCTGTGTGCAGCCAGGTGGTGGTAAGAGCAGATCTCTCTCTGTAGCTCCTTGTCCATTTACCCCATTACCAGACTTGGGTCTCTGGTTTCAGGCTTTTTCTGCTTTTTCTTAATAAAGCTTCTTGATCCCTAATAGACGTGATTATGGGAGAGCTGCCTTTGAATATCTTGTACTGGTGTTACCATGGTAACCGCTGCAGGGGTTTCTTGCTGGGAGAAGGCTTCCAGCTCCCTGAGATAGAGTGGGGCAGCTCAGGCTGTTTGCATGCTCTGAATGAGATTACCCACAATATCAAAGAGGAAATGCATTATTTCTTATCTTTAATAGTGGATGTTAATGGTAATAGAAAGTTGCAAGATTGATGTTTCTCGCGTTAGATGTCCTCAGGTGGGAGAACTGAGGTCAGTTACATGGCCCAAACTTTTCCCTGGGAGCTGGCTTTCCCAGCAGCTCCTGCAGCAATAGGGGAGCGTGGCTCTCCTTGATCAATCCAGCACTTGACCTTTCCATTGATACTGCCAACAAGTGAACTAATTAATCTTAATGAAGGATATGGAATCGTGGTACTTGCCACAAGAACAGACATTTCTATTCAGGTTTATTCAGTCTAGTAGAAAAAAAATGATCTGCCTTTCATGTTCTCTTTTCTTTGTATTCCCAAACTGTGGCTGGGCACCATGCTAGCAGTGCTAGTTAGGCACTACCAGAGTGACTTTGCTGTCCTGAACTTCCTGATCTTCCCCTCTTTCCCTGACAGTGGCTTTTTTTGCCAAGTTCTTGTGTGCTTGGCCAATCAGTCCTCTTTTGCTTTCTACCAGCAGTAGTTCCTATTGCCTTCTCAAAGTGGTGGGTTCACAGATGTCCCCCGCATTCCCTCCTGCATGTTTCTTAACAGTTATGCTGTTCACACAAGTTGTCTGGAAGCAATCCGTTGCTGAATGTTAATTTTCATTTCCCCCTCTTTCCTGCATTTGATTGGGTCACCAAAGCCAAATCTTTATGCTCCAGTTCTGGGTGCTTGTCTATAACAACAGGCCCAGGTTCTGCAAAGCCACTGACTTCCTATTGGCTGGGGGCTGAAATCAATGGATGCTGTAGATCCTTAGTAGCTCTTGATATATTGTCAATAAATTAGGAGCCTTTGTTTCACTGTCTGTAAAACAGATAAGGGTTACTGAGCTGCTGATGCTGTTTAGGCAATCTATAAAAACAATAATAAATGCAAAGAGTAAGAACAAGACTGGAACTTCAGGATATTACTGTATAGAGAACTAAACCTTGCAAATAGCTTTTTTTTTTTTTCCTTCTGAAATCCTGATCTTCATTAGAGGGCATGTTAGTCTTCTGGGGTTTGAGCTCCTTGTGCTTCATCATTTTTTTTCTCACTTAATTTGTCCTAGTTCTTGCTGCTGCTGGGCTCCCTGTAATGCACGCTTTGCATCCAGGCATGCCCTACAGTTCTGGTTCCATTCAGGGTCTGTCAGCACTTCCAAGTCCCTCTGAAACAAAGCTGGCACCTTGGCTATTTTATTTCCACCTCCCTGTAATGCATTGAAAAGTTCAAAGCAGTGGGATGGGACATTCCTACACCATCCCATCGGGGTTTCTGCTTCTAAGACTGCCTCCAGCACACATCTTCGGTCCTTAATTTTCTCGCACAACTCTCCATTGTCAGTGATCAGCAAAAACTTAATGAAGTGATTTGCTGTTGGAGGCTTGTTAGTCTTTCTAATGGATACCTGTTCTAATTCCTCTCCTGTAAGGTGATCAAATGCTGGCTTCTCCAGCATGACGTCTGTCCCAGCCAATAAGGAGAGGGAGCAAATCGGGTTGTGCAGTACTTTGCCTGTGTAGGTAGTAGGAACTTGCTGTGCAACTTGAATATGGTAATTCTGTGTTGTTAATGCTGTATTAGAGCCTATGCATCAGAAAATTAATAGTGAAGAATAATAAATAATAAGGATATTCTTCTAAGTCTCTTTAATTTCATTATTGAAATAAAAAAAAAAATCAGTGAAGTGAGAATGAACACTGCAAGTCTTATCTCCCCTTTCAGGAAAGAGAACTGAGCATTGAGTTTTTCACATATTGAGATCTATCTGCATTTTGAACAGAGGAGTAACTGTAGTAACACTGTCTTTGGTTTGCTGCTGTGCCTCTTATAGCTGAGAATTTTTCCCTGCAGTTTTCAGATGTCTCTACGCCAACTTCTCCAGATATGTGTGTGAAAAAGCAACAAGAGGCTTTTATTTTATATGTATGAATTGCAGCGAGTTTGCGAATATTTCTTTGCCATGTAGATTTCCTTCCTCATTCTGTCACGTACTGTGGGTTGGATTTTTTTGGTAGATAGATGTCTATTAACTCTTCAGTGATTTGGATGGGAATGACAGAAGTACTGAAAGATGCTGGCTCCTCTCGCAGACTCTTACTTTTGAACCAGGCAGTTTCCTAATTCTATTTTTGACGTACTTCGTGGCTGTTCCCTTGGAAATGTTCAAGTTGTTGTCTGGTCTTCTGAAATGTTGGCAATAGGCAACAAAGGAAGCTGCTTTCAAGCTGCTTTTTCTGTCTCCTGTAGCACTCCATGTTCCATAAATCGTATCTGCTTTCTTCCAGCTTTAATGATTCTAGCTTCTTCCAGCAGAAATGTTTGCTCTGGTTGCAGGTCAAAGCTGGTAGCTGTGCCACAGGGTATGTGCTGCAGGTGTACACGTAGGAAAGTGACACTGCAGGAGAAAATCTGAGTTCCCCAAGTGAGTGTACACAGCTTTCTTGTACTGGTGGAGCCTTTCTGGCAGCAGTTCCGGGAGTTCACTTTTTATATCTCCCCATTTGATCAGCAGCATCATCTTGTTAGCTGAACAGCGGTTGTTTTTGTCAAAATGGAAAGTGGTGCCTCATGATTCATTCTGCACATGTCTGTTGGCTGCTTGAACTTCCTGACATCTGTGGTGGAACTGAGAAAATAAAGAAGTTTGTATCAGTTATGGAGGAGGAGGAGGAAAGGGGAGTAAATACTGACCAAAGCCATGGCCTCACTCCACTTATACCCGCTGTCTGGTGCAGACTTTCCCTGTAATTACTCTTGGCACATTACTGTCTGGAGTTATAAAACCAAGTCTTATAGCTGAATTACAGGCTTGCTTTAAAAAGATGTTGTTATTGACATAATAGCCTTGCTTACGGAATCTCTGTCTCTGTAATTAAAGTTGTTGCATGCACAAAAGCAGTTAAAAATAGCATAAATATCTGTAAATGCTAAGATATTTTTCATCTTGTTCGTTGTATGAGCCTTTTTTTTTTTCCACACAGCATGTACCCTTGAATCTCAAATGAGCTGTGCCAGCAGTTCTGCCCTTTGCCCATTCCTTTAAGTTATGTGCTATCCAATTTTTTCCTGTGACTGGCAATGCAGGTTGCACCATAAAGCACCTGCAGTCCTCATGCGGGGTTATGAAGGTGCATTGGTGAGTGAGGTTCAGTCTAACTTTTGTCCCTTGTTGCAGTTAGGAGAGCTAGTGGGTTTGACCAGCATGCGAC